>JPYR01001087.1:223-10630 GCA_000775305.1 Belgica antarctica
GAATAAGCGACCGTTCATTGACATTGTTGGGTTTCCATCTGGTAAGACATTTTTGGTTAAAATTTATTTTAAGTGATTGGTAAAGTTACCGATGCCATCTTAAGAAGTCAATTTACTTGTGAAATAATTCCAATTTCTACACGTTTTTTAGCCTGTTCTAACTTCCATTTTATAATATCCCAGTGCTAATCAATGGGACGTAACTAGGGACTTTTTGATGAATTTGTGTGTTTTGAATTCACAGCATAAGATGTAAATACAAGTTGTCTCTGCACCAATACACGCAAAATGTCATTCAGCACGTTTGCGTTGTGATAATTATTTAAAGGTTTTATCGCACGTATCTAACACGAATGAAAATTAAACGTAATCACAGTTAAATTGATGTGATTTCCAACAATGTTAATCATTAAAATGCATGATTCACGTTTCTCAATCCACGCTCGTTCGCTTCAGACTCACATGTGCGAGTTTTGCTTACAAAAAGAAAATTCTCATGACTTACAAGCATGAATTGCAAAATTTGGTTTGATTTGCGTTCACAAAGCGTTTGTTTTGTGAAATATTAATTTTCAAATTTCGTGTTCAGCATTTTCTCGGCGTGAACACACATCTGAGTTTGAAATGAAGACAGTTTTCGCTTCCATCAAAAGTCGAGTCGAGAAAGTGGAAGAACATAACAGTTATTGTTAAGAGAATTATATCATTTTACACAGTTTTAATGTTTAATAATCTCTGAGCATTACTGAAGGATTTTTCATCAAACCAGATTATGTGACTGCAGATTATGTGAAACAAGAGAAATTTTAATCACCCTGAAATCGTGTTTTTAAGCTTCTTTAATGAAGTGATTGTTTGGAAACTGTAGCTAACTCCATGTTCCAACTTGATGAAACCATGTGCAAGTTTTAAATTCATGATAATGTTCCAGTTACATGAAAAGTAAATGTAGTAATGGAAATTATGAACGCACTCGTTTCACAGAACAATGAAGTAATTTTCTCGTTCTCGCTTATAATTTGCGTAATAAAAAGCTGGCATGTACTTTTGTATGGAAGCTCAAATGTGAGCTTCAAAGTCTAAATGAAAATTAAGACTAAAAGACAAACTTTTAGGCAAGCTAATTCGAGTCAAAGCCACTTAGGTCTTCAAATTTAGGATAAATCACTTGCTAATCATCCCCTACGACGAATTATAGCCTCAAGATCATTGCAGAAGCGCTTGAAATTTTCTTCTTCTTCAAATTTGCTCTCGTAAAATAAAGGTTGAAACAAAAAACAATTGAAGAAAAGTTTAAGTGCTAATTTTAATTACCTTTAGCTGTTAAACAGCGAAAAAGTTCATGTTCATCATTTAATTTAAATTCTTTTTCCATTTATATTTTCATTTAATTGTTTTGTACAGTTGAAAAGTTTCAAATTTTTTCTCGTTTCAATTTCATTATGAAACGTTTTTTTGTAGCTTTTCTTCTAAGCTAGCTTTCATTGTGAAATTATTTATGGTGGCAAAGAAGTGCAGCTACCCAGTAAAATACATTTATTTACTGGAAAATCTTGAGATAGGAAAGTTTCACTCGTTTCAGTGTTTGCTTCTTGTGCAAACGTTTGCCTGTCTTCTTTTTCTTTTGTTATGAGCTCTGGGATTGATCTCAGTCAAGTCGATTTTGCAACTGCAACTTTAAACAACTAAAGCTAAAAAAAACTATGTTTCAATTTAATAGGGTCGGTTGGCACAAAAGTAGCAGCGAGTTTGTGCGTTACTAAACTAACAAAGCCTATTTTATCAGCTCTCTGGGGCTTTCCACATTGTGAAATGTATTTTATGTGATAGTTCATACTACAGCACAAACAACTATGTACCAAGTAAATAACAATTCACGTTGTTCTTGTCCCTTGAGCGTCCACAAAGTTAAGGTTTACACTTGTTACTTTATTAATGGACTGACCCTATTCCGTTTTAAGCATTGCTATCTTTCTGTTCATTTCATGCTTGATTCTAAAGCTTTTCACAGTTGAAAGTGTCCTTCAAAAATATAATGTTTAGATTTTCAGTTTATATCTGTGAAACACTGGCACATCATAACCAAACATCCCCGATGGATTTTCCTTTCCAATCTTTTATTTTTCTTGATACAGAAGTCAATATGTTTGTTGAATGTTAAGTAATTGAGCTTGCAACGTAGTTTAAATGGATAAACGAAGGAGCAAAAGTCCGTAAAGCTTAAAGTTTCATTGAATTGTCTGTCTTTGTCTCTCTTGATCTCGTAAAGCTAACGTTTTTATGATCAAAAGCTTTTAACTAGAATTAAAAAATGTGGAAAGTTCAGAGAGATGAATAAATTTTTAAAGATAATTGCGTCATTATGTCGAATTGGAAGAGTTTTATGAACTAGAAGAGATTAGAACTGTCAATTTTCAATTTCAAGCTTTATCGAACATCACACCCAGCTGAAGTAAAAATTGATTTTGCTAATGGAGATCTAGTCAGCTAGCATTCAATTACGACATGTGCGATTAACATAAATATGCTGAATTTAATGCTTTTTGATGGCAATCATAACTACATTTAGCGAATAAAATTCGGAGGTGGAAATTGTTACATGCGAAAAGCTTCTAGAAGCATAGACAAATTGCTATGTAAATGAAGGCAAGCGGGGATGTAAGCGCAGTAACCGTTGTTATTACGAAGTGCAATTTAGATGATGCAATCTATGAACACTTTTAGTTATCACTATCCAAAATTTCCCATCAGATTTGTTTTCGCCAATCTCACCACGAAAAATCAATTTTATAACGTTATTGCATTGGTGCAGTGCCGTAAAAATTATATTTGACGTCGATTTTTTATTAGATTTTTTGTTGTCAAGATCTGCTAGCAGCTCGCTTGTCATACTCAAAATTTTTGTGTGAAAAACTGTAATAATAAAAAACCGAAATGCTTTTTTCCGATGAATTTTTTGTTTGTTGGTGTTGGGATAGTTTATAAGTTGAGTTTGTTGTTGTTGTCAATTGGGGTGTGTGGGAAATCGAAGTTACCACAGCCACTGCGTTGTAAGCCCACAAGAGCCCATAAGTGCATACAAAAATTGATAGTTAGTACCCACACAAATAACCGGTTACACAATACTAACCACAGAAAAGCAGCATCGCGTTCAACTTCACGTATGCCCCTTCAAAACGCGATGGCATATAGTCTGAATTGTCCCTTGTTTTTTGCTGGAAGAATAGCGGAAAACTGTTTTTCAATTTTTCTTCGTATTTGATGAATTTATGTGTGAAGTGATAAAAAGAACTATAAAATATGCTACAATTTATGATTCGTTACATTCAGTTGAATTGTTTGCGACTTCTTTTGTCTCCCGCAACGGTCGATAAGAAATTTTCATCTCTGCGAAAGTTTCTGGCATCAAAAAATTTGCGTTTGTGAATTTCGAGATTTCTCATCGTTTGTCTTTTGGATTTTAATTCACTGCAAAAGTTAGTTTGTGGAACATGAATGAAACTTTATGATAAGAAAATGGCAGTCAACTTGATAGCACCGAAACCTAGAGTGGAATAGTAAAGAGCTAATACAAGCCCCGAAGGCAAATCAAAGCTCTACCAAGACTTCGCAAAACGTTTTAGCAGCTTTCTTCCCTTCGTGAACTATTCACCTCGCAGTTTCGCCATCTCAAGACAACGCTGCTTTATTTTCTGCAAACGTTCCGTGATTTGTTTCACATTTTCATGACTGGAATTTTCGAAATGCTTTCATCCGTTTTCCTATTTGCCGAAAAAACTCGGAAAAGACAAAATGCCGAAATAAATAAAGAAGCAGCACACCGCAACAAACGGAAGGAGAACGAATGGAAGACGATTCGCTTTTATTTATTTCAATCTCGAAGCTTGTGCTTTGGCATTACTGACTTATTTCAAAGATACATCCACAAAACAGGGAAACTTCTAAATATCTAGAAGAATTAACACACCTTAGTTTAACTTCTTTTTTTCTTCAATTGATTGCGTCTGGAAACATTTGGCCACAAATAACTAAAGTTTAAAAATTCGTTGAATTTCTGGCAGGTTTCGGAAATCAGGAAAGACTTTTTACAACACTTAATTGGAGTTTTTACAAAATTGTCTCAAGCATTTAAGAAGTCGCAGCTGGTCATAAGTTATTGCGCTATGATAATGAACGATAAAAAACTTATGAAAAAATTGGAAAATGAAACAATAACTAATAAGGTGTGTTTTAAACACTTCGATAAATACTGTCTGGCGTAAAAGAAGTTCTTGAAGTTTTCGGCAATAAAACCAAGAAAGACAAAGCTGCCGAAGCCTGAGTTCCCTACAAAACAATAATTTGTTTTATTTTTGCAATTCAAGGGAGTGTTTCTAAGGTAATCGCAGCAGCAGCGAGATATGATTTTAAAAAAACCATAATCGCTATCATCGACTGCATCTCAGCAAAGCAATTCCAGTGCTGCAAATTTGTTTGTTTATTTTTTACAGCACTGTGTTTCGCTCATTAAAATAAAGGCAAAACGTGAATTGGATAAAGTTTGTAATTAACTGTCTTCATTATAATTTTTTCTATTTTGCAATTGTTGTTGCTTTTTAGACAGTTGTGCTTCGGAATGATTCAGATGCCATGATGATGATTATTATGCGAAAAAGAAGAAATTAAAAAAGTTCGCTGTTGTAATCATTTTTTTATTTAATGAAATATGCACAAATTAAAGAGTGGACATTAATGAATAAATGGCTTTGCCATGATGAATTCATGAAGCGGCAGTTAAATCTCGGCGAATTTACCATCATTGAAAACATTTTAATGGAGTGAACGATGTTAAATAGGAGCCGAGCGGAGTGGAGTGGAATAATTAAAACAAAACTGCAGTAAAATGAGCCTTTATGAGATCGGATAAAGAGAACCAAGCGGAATCGCTGCTTCCGCTGTCATATAATTGGTATTCAGGAACAACCATAAAATCTTATCACACTGACGGTTAGTTTCCGAGTAGTAAACTCGATAACAGCAAATCGCCTGTTCATCAACATCGAAGCATTCAGTTTACATTTGAAATCAAGATTTGTTTAATCAACTCCAGACACCGCATTGGATTAAACTTGTTTTGATAGCAGGCAAGAAGTAAAATACAAAATAAAAGTAGAGCTTTTAAGGAACACACCTGTGGCCCTCTCAAGTGTGCAATCTTGATTGACATAACAACGTGGTTTGACACACTTTATGTCAACATAGAAGCAATAAAATTTGAGAAAACACGATGGAAAGTAGAACATGAGAAATAAAAGATTAAGTTTTCATACAGTTCCACCTTCAGATTTGTTCCACTCTTGTTTCACAACTTAAGTCAAAACAAGGTGTGTAAAAACTACAGTTTCCCTCGCTCTAGTTTTTGCATATCATAGCCATTCGTTTGTTCTCAGTCGGTTGTTCTGACAATTTTCCAGCAAACACGGAATGACGTCAGCTGTGAACTTTTCCTGAATCGTTCGAAATTAAATTTTGTTTCCGCGTTTGAATGCAATTCTGCATTATTTATATCGAACGAAACAAGGAGAAAAATTGCACAAATTGATAAGAAATTAAATTCTCTGATATCGCTTTTTCATTGCAGCTTGAGCGCCGAGCTGCTTTGGCACACAACGAGTTGAACCTTTTTTGTGTAGCGATCGTTGAATCCAGCTTTCACCGAGCATGTTTGATTGATTCGTACGTGGCTGGAATTGTGAAACTGGCGATAGAGAAGAGAAATAAATTTGATACGCTCAAAAACTCATAATCTTCCGTTCCCGCTTTTATGAAAAAGTTTCTTTTTATTTGATACACGAAATTAAATTTACAGAAGATGGAAGCAAATAATTGAAGCTCAGACATGAAAGGAAACTTGTGCAGAAGGGAGAAATTCCTCAAATTTGCGGCAATTTGCACTTTAAATCACGCGAGATTGTGGATTCATCGAGTGCGCTGTGATAAACTTTGGGGTACTTGGTGCTGAGTCTGGTGATTGAGTCAATCAGGCTTTCACGTAGATTCACTTCCGGACTTTCGAGATGAATCAGCATCGTGGAGAGAATTTGCTTCAGCAGCGACTCCCACAAGTCCCGCGAATCATCATCGCCTTCGAGCAAGTCCAATCGCCCCAGACATTTCGCAGCCTTCTCACGAACTTCATTTCCTGGATCGTCAAGTCTCGTTAGCAGTGCCGGTGCCAACGTCTTCAGCTGATCGTACTTCAAGGGTCCAGCATAGTGCAGCAGCTTTAGAGCGTACGAACGCGTCGAAATGTTGTGATCATCAATCAAAGACACCAGCGGGACAATTAGTGACTCGACAATTCTTGCCGCATTTTCGGTTGACGTTCCTTGAGCCAACGAACACAGAGAAGTTGTTGCCATTGTTCGGGAAGACTCAGCAGTTCGACCCGCGTGCCATATCAAATGCGGTGCAATTATTTCTAAAGGAGCGGAACAAAAAAGAAAAGCGGCGTTTAAAAAAATGCTCAATTTCCGGACGTTTTTCCCTTCATTCATCCTTTGAAGTGGTCTCGCTAAAACAATAAAATAAATCTCCGTCTTCTGATAAACAGGAGAAGCTCCTGAATGGATGGCTTTCACGAAACAAAAGACGACGTGCATCAAAAGACATCAAATTTATGATCTTAGCGGTGCCATTACCAAGCTCGTTTTACGATTTTCCTTGAAAAATCCTTTCATCATCAGCCATCGCAGCCCCAACCACCTTTCAAACTCAATTTATATTTAAAATAAAAAGAAAGAAAATGTTTTGACGCGATGATAAGCCAATTCTCTTTCAACCGTCGTCCCTTGACGGAGAAGAGGGAAAATGCGGATAAAGAATTTTAAAGAAAACTTACCACCGACGAAAGATGCCAGCATCAAAAAGTTTTCGTTGGGATCATCCACGTCAATCGTTTGATTCCAGTTTAACGATGCCTTTGCAGGAACCAAGGAGAAAGTGCAAAATATGGGAGAAAATTGATGATTTTTGATTCCCTTTCATTGAAGTGAAGTGCTTCTAAGACAAGCAAGGTCAGTTTTGAGATTGTAATGATGAAGTTAATTAGGTAATTGGATGATGTTTAAAATGTAAGCGGTGCAAACACATAGCAAATTCATTAAAAACTTCTTTCAGATTGAAAATCACTTCTTTTCAATCTATTTCACTGCTTGTCTTAGAAGGTTCTTCAAACAAATAACGGATATAAGATGTCATCGTTACTCACCATTGCGATTCCACTGAAAATTTTTATCTTTCCTTCCGCTTCACAATGTTCCAATGCAGTGCTGATGACGCGCTTCAATTCATCGATGAGCGATTTCTGTTTCAGAAAGAATAAATTTAGTTAACAAGAAACCATTAAGACGATTGGAAAAGAGTTGGGCCGCAATGTCTTCTTATTTAGGGCACGGGATTGAAAGCATTTTAAGCTAATCAGCAAGGTTTTTCTTCTTAGCTGAATCATTGAGAGTAAAGGCACATTGATAAGAACAGGAAAATTTATTGCAGAAGTAGGAAAATCGTAATTGAATAGCCGGGAAATTGAAAGTTTGCAGTTAGTCTATAAAAACTTGCCATTTCATCATCGACGTCTTTCATATGTGCACTAATCAATGCACATTTGCTCTACCAAAAATCACAAATCTTCACTCACCTGGAATCCACAAAGGCAGATGACGCCGTAAAGAACCAGAACCTGCTCAAACGAGTCATCATTAGGCTTATCAAGAAGATCCAAAGTTTCCAATGCTGATTTCATGAACTTCTTGTGCATTTCATTGACTCCAGTGCCTGTTTTGTCTGCAAGTTGATTGAGTAGACTGACGCCTTTCATTTTCACATCTTCGTTGTCATAAGAAACTGCGGTGGATTTCAGAATGACTGTGTACAAGTTTTTGACAATGACTTCGTTGTCCTTTGGGATTCCTTGTGTCAGTGTCTCAAGCAGAGT
The DNA here is from genome assembly GCA_000775305.1 of Belgica antarctica. Lineage (NCBI taxonomy): Eukaryota > Metazoa > Arthropoda > Insecta > Diptera > Chironomidae > Belgica > Belgica antarctica. Next base: position 8,199 of record JPYR01001087.1, read on the forward strand.
CATCAGCTCGACCTGGAGAGGTTCTGAATTGTTGTGGCAGATTGCAGTGTCCAACAATATTTCACTAAGTTCTTTCAAACTGTCGAATCGCGTTGGATCAGTCGATGTTTTATAAATGGCATTTAAGCACTTGAAGACTCCCAATTTGTTCTGACGAATTTTCATCTCATCGAAAACGTACTTGCTCCAGGTTTTAGCGTCAACGAAATGTCCGATTAGTTTTGCGATTTCGACGGCGTGCTTGGCTACTGGCACCTCAGAATCGAAACATGTTTTGCAAAGCACTGCGTTGATGTCGTAGTATTTGGTCGCTAAATGGTCTTCACTATGAATCACGATCTGCATGAGAAGCTTTGTTGAGTGTAGACGCACGTCTTCCTTCCAGTCTTCCATTTCGTGAAGCACCGCGTTCAGGACTTGCAACGAACGACGCACCAGAGCTCGGCAGCCAATTGTAGGACGGCTGATGTAGTCCGGGTAGTTCACTGGTAGCTCGTCAATTTGGTTGAGCGACTGAAGCTCGTTCTGGTTTTCGAGATAGTATAGATCGCCAGCTTGTATCCAAAGCTTTTCAATTTCTTCCTTGACTTCAGGAATTTCTTCGGACATGCTGGAATTAGATTTCGTTGCTCAAAAATACTTGAAGCTGATACTTGTGCAAACGCATTAACACTCACCAAGTTAGAACCAACGGCAAAATTCTTTCAAAGAACGAATATCGATCACGCAATTTCATCAAGAACAAGCAGCCGACTCGGCCACACTCGCGACGGACGTAAGGCACCAGGTCCATCACTAGCGGCGACAACTCTTTGATGATTTTCTTGACAGCTTCTCCATTTGAGTTAATGTTCAGAGCGACAACTCCCAGAGCTTCGATTGCTGCGACCCGGATGGCCGAGTGACGATGCTTGAGCATTGATATTAAAGGCTCTACCAGGGACTCAGCGCGGTAGTGGAAACTTGTCGAAGCGACTGCCGTTGTTTTGATTATTTCGCAAGATTCTTTGAGAATCGCCGGGTACGAGTCGAGCAGTGAGCATTTCAGAATGTCGACTATGTCATTGTAAGGCTTAAGCAGGCGATCGTCGCCATCAGACTGTCCTCGAACAGTGCCGGTTTTGGTAAGAACCTTGTACTTGCTGATGATATAGTTGAGCTGTTGTAACAACTGCAATCGCAGCTCCTCGCTTTCTTCTACGGCATCCTGAGTTGTGAGACGTTTCGCGATAACCGGCACCAGCAGACTGAGGTAATAATCGTTTTGATCGAGATGTTTCAAGATTTCGCTGACGACTGAGCATGCCAAGCTGCGGCACATCTCGAACCTGTCACTGTAGCACTTAATCAGGCACAGATACACCGAATCGAAGATCTCAATCGCGTTTTTATCAGAAACGTTGTTTTCGTCTTGACAGAACTCGAGAAACTCTTTCAAAGCTCTTTGCCGCACCATTCGCTCTTGATTCTGTATTTTCACGACCCATCCGTCGAGCTGGGCGTTAGTTTCACTCATCTTGAAGGTTTATTTCACTGACTTCCACTGTTTTAGATTAAACTCAACGCGGATTGGAAAATGTTTGGTCGATTTTGAAATTGTTTACTTTGGTTGCTTGGTAATTGTTGTCGGACTGTCGGTGGGTTGCTTTGGTTTTTCAGAAGTTTGATCAGAACTTGAATAAGCAACATTGTCATTGATCAAGGAACTTACATTAACACTTCCCGATGATTCTCTAAAAAGCGCGCCAAAACTCGTCTCCGTCAATTCCCATTCGACCTCATCGAAAACCCGTTGCGATCCATTCATTCAATTCTCTTTATTAAAAAATCTTCCAGTTTGTAATAAAGTTTATAGGATTTGGGATAAAAGTAACAAATTAAAAGAGCAGAAAGGACTTTTTCTGTTGAAACCTCCTTCATGTACACGGAAACACTTCTTATTCTGGCTCTTTTTCTCTCGCAATAATCCTAATGGCTTATCAAAATGCTAGCGATCTACTGTAACCATCGAGTAACTACGACACAATCATATCATTCATGTTGACGTTGGCTGTCTTAAGTGAGTCATTAATCTCGCGGCGGAACAAGCTGAGGTTCTGAGTGAATCTACGGAAGAACCGATCCGGAATGTTAAATAAATCTGACGTGGATCAAATAGCACCTCGCTTACCTATCACGACTTCGAGTCAGAAGATTGCGCTCGACTCCCTCCATCAGCATCTCAAACAGTCCCGTCATTTGTTGCTGCTTATCCAATGGTTGTATTCGGATGATGTTGTCACGTAGTTGTCTGCGGAATGCGGTTCGTCATTAATAACACCGCGCGACACGGGATGAATTGAGCGAACATACCTGAAGTAGTCTTCGTAAAGCAAAATAAGCACGAACAGAGGGCGTGACATCGACCACTGGTTTTTACAGTCCTCAAACAT
>JPYR01001088.1:0-15358 GCA_000775305.1 Belgica antarctica
TTATCTTTTTCACGAACCAACATTGATCACGGACCTACATTTTTAGCTCTACGTTCTATGGCGAAGAGCAGCTTAAAATTTAAGAGATTTCAAGACTCAAAAGTCAAAAGCACTTGTCACTAATTACACTCCCCCCATCAACATAATAAAACGACATGTTGTTAATTCGATAATTTTCCAATGTCTCAAAAAAAAACGCAAAACTTTCACAGAGAATGTTTCTTGGAGCGATAAACTTTCTTTCCACGATGAACACGAGAAGGCTGAGTCGCAGGCAAATTCAAATTGTGCAGTGCTTCTTTGCGTCATCGTTAATTGTATTGCAAAACTCGCTCTCTCTTGTAAGCTTAATTAAAACGACTTGGCAAATTAATGAAGTAATTCTTTCATAATTTCCTCAGGCAAAAGTTTTCCTTTCGATGTTTGACGTTCTGTTGTTACACGATGGCACCATTTTCTGGCCCCAAGTTTCATGCAAAAGAAAATTCCTTTCTACTTGACTATGTTAATGTTCTTCAGCATTTTTCTATAATTCAGAGAAAAAAAGTATTTTTCTATCATTTTTGTTATCTACGTCAGAAGCTTCTACAAGTTTTTTATTTTATTCCTTCTACGATGCGATGAAACGAAGCATTATAACAACGATGTTGTTCGAAGGTTTAATATTCTGCAAAACTTTCACGAACAACAAGTTTCTGCTCCAGCAAACAATCTCATGGCTGATGAGAAATTGATTGAGTAGTTTTCCTCTCGTTCGGATGTCAAGCAAGCGGATAAAAAGTCAATATTCATAGCTCTAGAGCGTGTGCTGCTGTTTGTCACCCCGTTTGACCCAAGAAAAGCTTGTTTTGTATGAAAAGCTTATAAAGAAGATGCTAGAGACACTTTAGGTTCTCTTCTCTTCCTTCTGACGAACGTTTTCCTTAATAGAATGTGAATTATTAAAACTTGACCTTAACTTGGAAGGTTTCTTTCGAGGACCGAAGTTAAATGGAAACAAGAGCGATGAAAAAAGCTTCCGATAAAGAAAGAATGGCACACGTGTACATGTACGCCACCGGAGCGAAATTTATTGCGGCTGATGGAAATCGAGTTCACAGTCCATAAAGCGTCACCTTTTGTGTTCAATCCAAATCAAGGGAAATAAACTTGCATGGCTTCTTTCTTTTTCACCCCCCGCTGTTCCGATTTTATTGTTCAATGCTTTAAAAATTGATGCTTGCGGTGTATAAATGGAGTCAATTTGTAGCTCTTGTGTCCTATTCTGCCATAAAGGATTATTTTAAGCTACTCAGGAAATGTCTTACATCGCTGCTAGGAACTTGGAAGCAAGAAAAGTTCGAGATTACATTTTTTTATGATTCAACGTTTCTATCGATTTCGCTTTGATGGCTTTTTGATGCCACCACTGAGACGTTGCAATCCTTTTATAACAACTGGAATGACTTTACAACGTCTTAAAAGTTCTGGAAGTGCTTCGCAAACAAACGATAAAGTCAGCTGAACAATTACGAAAACGTGAAAAGTTTTTAATCTCGACTTTTTCAACTTTGTCGTGGTTTCTTACGGGAGAAATTCTAAAAACTCTTGTCGTGAAATTCGATTTATGATCATTAAGAAAGAAAAATGTTGCGAAAAGGGTTGGTTGGTGTTTAGGACTGACTTCCAAGAGTAGCACAGGTTGAGTATTCATAAAATTTTGAAGTAAGATCGACCAACTGTTGTGCCTGTTATAATGAAATTTATGTTCGACCCCACTGAAAGTTCTCCTAAAGGCGCTGATTTACCGTAAATACGCTTAAAAATGAGTTCTGCGTAGCAGCAAGCCATCGAAGGGTGGAAAAAGCGAGTTCCTTTCCACGTCACTTCGTCTTCATGTAATGCAAATGCAGCGAAGAAACGAATTTATTGCAGATTAGCGATACAAATCATCATAAAACGACATGAAACATTCAATCATAAAATTTCCGAATTCGGAAACGTCAAATCGGTTATTGATCGCCGTGAAAAGGTAGAATTCGTGTCGAGTGATCGAAAACTGGGGAAAATCAATAATTTTCATCACATCGGCAATCAACGTTTATAAGTTTATGGATTTCGTGGTTTCTGGTTCATTAGTATTTGGTGCAATGCGAGCCTTCTTACATATTGGAACAGGCCCGAGAAAATCAATTTCTGAATTCGCAATTCACTACCAGAACGACGTGACTGGGATCAAAAATTCCGATCAAATATTTATCCAAGCGCAAATGTTATTTACAGAGCCTTTGAGTGAACATCGAATTGGGCTTAAAAGAATTTTCGCAGCGCGCTCAAGAAGTGCCTTCAGTGTCAATAGCTTTCGCCGACACGCGAAAAGACTTGCAATGGCACATGAATGCATTATCTTCGTCTTCCGTCTCTTGCAAAGCTCAAACAATTCGTTTATCGATTCCCATTTGTGTCTGTCTGGTGAGTTCATGCAATGCCGTTCATCATGGGACCTCAAAAACTGTTCAATATCAAACAATTCGTTTCATTTCTTGCCTATCTTGAAATACAAATCAAACAAATTTTAGTTTTGCTTTCCTTGAAGGACTCTCAATGTTATTTATTGGGTCTTTTATGCATGTCGACAATGGAACTGCAAGGGTGGGAAAAACAGTTGGTTTTCGAATCATCTATAAATAGTCGACAAAAGTTATTGTTGTTTATAAATAGCAATAGCAAATGTCATGGAATTTCTATTTTTACGTGCACTTCCACCCTCACAAAAAGCTCGTAAAAGCTTACTACAAGACAAACGAGCGAAACATGGATAGAAATTAAAGCAAATTAGATCTCATCTTGTTTATGAAAGAACATTAATGTCATAACGTTTTACGGCTGGAATTTTCCAAACAACGCGAGTGGGTGGGGCAAAGAGATTAAAAATCAACGGAAATTTACGGCGGTAAATTTTACGTTTTTGTTTTGCGGTTTTTAATGAAAATGTTCCCCAGTTGCGCAAGGAAAACTTACAGGCCTTGACTTTATTGCCTTCTTTGTGTTCATTTTGTTTTTATGAAGAAAACACAGTGATTTAATAATCTGATAAGTTGTGCAGCGGAAACGTAGAAGGATTGGGAAACTTCATTTGTGTTTGATGGCCTTTGCAGAGGAACAAGTCGTAAAAGCCTGTGTTTGAAAACTAATGGCAATAAAGATCATAGTCTGGCAATATTTTGGGAAGGTCAAACAGACGATAAGTAGCTGATTTTGTGTACTAGATCGTTAAAGAGTTGCAATTTTGTTTTATTAGCACAAAACGTACAAGAATTCTGACTTCTGCTAAAATCAAATGATGAGTTCTGAATTTTGTAGACGATTAGGATTCAAATTGCAACAGTTTTTATGGTTTAAAATCTTAGATTTTCTTCTAGTACTGCAGTTCACGCTAGCTTAGCACAGAATTTCAATTCCAGTACTTCATAAACTGATTCTATAACTACATGATATTAAAAAGCTCTCAAGTCTAGTACTTCATTCAAAATAACTCATAACTGCTAAATTATTCAATCCATATTGGCCGTAACACACGAAGAGCCAAGCCAAAACTTGATTTATGACTGGCACTTCCTTAAACCGTTACCAGCTCCTGTTCAACCATTAACGTCAATGTCAACCTCGGTAATGATCGCGGATTTTTTTCAATTGCTAATTTTAGCATTGGCTAATCAACTGTTAACTTTCCATTAAGCCCGGGTTCGAGCGATCCCCATTCATCAGCGAATTTTCCGGTTCATTAGCAGATGACATGGTTGCCAAATTTATTTCATCCGATTACCTAACGAGAACATTTTCGATTTTACCTCGATTCTTTTTTGTTCCGGCGTTCGTTGCGCAATGTCATTTCGACGTCATGAAGCAAGGCACAAAGCAATTTTTCACATGAAACTGTGCCAGCTTGTTTATTAAAATATCGATTGGCACCATCGAAAAGGGGGAAAAAGTAAGCCGAAATGAAAATGTTTGAATTTATCTCGGTTTTCAATGGCAAAGGTGAACGGAATGCCGAAAATCTGACGTCAGAAGGTTGTTAGTAAGAATAATTTGGCGTGTGAAAGCACCCCGCTGTCGGCACTTACCTCATCAACTCGAAACTTATGCACAAATGATTCCTAAAGTAGAAGTAGTCCAACATGTGAATGATGTTGTGAGATCCGTCGGCGTCCTTTTTGCGGAGTTCGTCAAGAATGCGAACTTCAACGAGCGCCTATTGATTGGGAATTGAAAAATTAGCAACATGCACAACAAGCATTGTTTAAATCATACCTGATGGTGGAAGCGCTTCTTGTTGCGAATGATTTTGATTGCGATGTAGTGATTAGTTTTGTGGTCCAGTGCGCGAATCACTTGGCCAAAGCTTCCCTTTCCAATCACCTCGAGAATCTCGTAACGGTAACAAATGTGGTCGTGGATAACCTGTGAAAGCGGAGAGACGAGAATTTAATTAAAACTTAATGAATACAAATGCGTCGACGTTGAAATTTGATGTTGGTTTGCCCGGAATGCAAAACCGTCTTAAAATTACGGTTTGAAATGTTGATATTTAAAAGTTTTGAAGCTATTCCACGCTTGCCGGTTGAACAGTTCAACAACTGTACATATAAAAAATTCATCAAACAACAAGTTCTGTGCTTGGTTGCAGTGGTGGCCGTGGTCATACAGGGATAAAACCTCAGACCGATGATGTTAACGAGCGTTTTAAAACCCGCAACGAATACTTTCGGAAAATACATTTGACGATGCCGCAATAAACATCTCTCCAACCCCGAAGCATTCACCTCGAAGGATGGAATCAAATTGAAACTTTTCTTTCTGACTCGAAGACTACAAGACTAGTCAAGTTTTAATCTGATATTAGAAAACTTTGCCGTTTGGTGAAAATTCACGTCTGTTTTGTGGCGATATAATTTGCAGTCATAAATTTTATCTGTCAAAAAGCAAGAAAGTTTTTTCGAGTGACACGACAGCGCATCCCTTTCAAGGCTTTGTAAAAGCTCTCGTGGCTTGATTATCCGTCGCGAGATTGTTATTTATGTCGTGCTTGTTGCTATCATTTTGCTTTTTGTCCTTTTCTTGCTGCGCTCCAACACGTAAAGCATGGGCGGGCGAGAAAGTGCAGGAAAATTAATGTTCCAACTTTTTAAAAGAAAACTTTTCTCGAGTGTAAACATCATGCAATGTATGAACCGTGTCTCCTTCCTTGCTCAGCACGATTTCCAAGCCGGAAGGTGACTGTTGGCAATTAACAAACTTTCCGCTCAACATGCAAATCATTTCAAGCTTGTCTTAGCTTTCAACATCCGTGCTAAGTCAAACACATTTGTGTGCTTTTTTTAGCTTCACAGTTGGCAAGTTCAAGGTTACCTTGTTGTAGCTTCCATTGTCGTCGTCGTATCCACAGTTCAATGGGGTTCCTGGCTTTGCATTTATCTTGCACGACTCCAAGCCGAGATACCAGATTTCCGGATACTTCTCAATCTCCTGGCGCTCGTAGTCGCTCAAACGGCTGCCGTACTGCTTAAGTACCTCTGCAATTAATGGAATGAAGGAAATTGTCAAGCACTGTTTCACACCAGTAATTATATTTAATTAAATTTCTATAGCCTTTGAACCATGTTCGGAACTGAAAATTGGATGTACAAAGGCTTACATTATGAATTTTAATTAGAGTTTTGCATGAATAGGAAAATAAAGGCTTAAATTTGAGATGTTATCACAAAATCATGAAAGTTTCCGATGAAAAGGTTTGCGAATCTAGCGCCAATCAAGATGAAAAAGCGAAAACTCGATGAACAGCAAACATAACTGTAACATAACTTCTAAAGAAAATCCAAGCAGATTCGTGCACGCTAACATCGCTTATCACATTAAGAGTGCAATTCAAAGGTTTGCTTTCGCACATGAATGTCCTTTCACGCCGGAACGATGATGCATCTTTCGCAAGGATTTTAATTAGGCCATGTTTTATGGCGGGTAAACAGAGCTGTCGAACAAAGCATGTTGCCTCTAAGGCCGGGCGTGTTTCTGCCCAAAGACAGAATCAATTATTCTGGTGAATTGATAAAAAGCAGAAAAAATGTTTGGCCTTGCTGTTGTCATGCATATTTCAAGATAGAAAGAAAAGCTGAAGGAAAAACACTGGCGTACGTGGCTGTCGAGAATTTTAAAGCAAATTTACGGCCCCACAACGACAATACAGATGGATGGAATCAAAAAAATCTCGAAGTTATTTGGTACGTGATGCCTTGCGCGAAATTAAAATCTGGCAGAAACAGCGGGCACGGCACTTTGGGGGGTCGTTAGGGAGTTTAAAAGGTTGTTCGGTTGTCTCAAAATGAAAAGAAAACTTCTTCTCGACATAATTAAGGTATAGCTTAGTTTTCTTTTTCGTCCTTGACTATAATTAAGTTTTTCTCGTGTTCGTCCCCAAAAAAAACTTTGTTTGTTCCCAAAGCCACGTCGTTTTCTTTAAAGGGGTGATAAATTTTAATTAAAGTCTTATTTAGACTTCCATTTGAGGCGGGTTGGAAACAAGAAACAGAAAAATGAACGAGAAAAGTTGAAACGCAGATGAAAAAAAACAAAAAAATATTGAAATTAAAGGAAAATGAATGAAAAAAACATTGCGAAGCCATAAACTTCCCGAAAGCACTGGAAATAGGGAAACTTTTTACAGCCAATTTCATCTCCGGCGCAAATTTGCACAAAAGAGAAATAATTTTTATCGTTTAAGAAATCGAAAGCATTTCTTGGCTCGATTTCAAACGCCCGATAAAGCGGCAACGATATGAAAATTGGGAATTATTGAATGACGACGTCGATGAGAAGCTGCGATGAAGCACTGAAGTCGTTGGCATTTGAAGAAAAGCTTTTGATTGACTGTTCGAATCGAGAAGTCTTCGATTCTGTTCAGTTTATTGTGATTTTCAACAGCAGCTTTCAGCATAATTTAATGAAAGCTTTCAATGAACGTTCGTTGAACCAAATTTTCATTCAATTTGACATTCTTCCAAGGTTTTTTATAGACTCCATGAAAGTTCCAAATTGAATTTCATTCTAATCTCGAAGATTTTCTCTCCGTTGCAAGACGAAACTCGCTTTAGGCGATATCAAGAGACACTTCAAAGAATGTCAAAATTGAATCAATTTTCTAATACATGTATTCTGGTTTCAGGTTTCTCGAAAGCTGAAGCCAAAAGTGACACTGTGAGTTAATCAAATTACTGCGGAAGCGGAAAAAAATCGTTGCAAAGAATGAAATATTACATTCAACCAGCCCAAAGGAAACTTATTGAAAGCTTTCTCACAGACTTGGAAGTGAATTTGTGGTACTTTGAACGATAACTTAAAAGGAACTTTGCTCAAAGCGACTGAAACTTGAAATGTTTTTTCATTCGAAGCTTTACAAAAGCACTCATAAATCCATAAATGGGCGTGACTGAATGCACAAATTGACCCCAATCTTCGTTAATTTCATTAACCCGATCCGTCGCGGAATTCCCAAAACAATTTTTTTATTCTATCACAACCTAGACTTTGCTTTTCAATGGCTTCAGCTTGTTAGTTTACAATCGGGTTTGGAAATGTCATTAATAGAAAGCCAACGATGAAAAGCATGACGAAGCGTATAAACTGCCGGCAAATATTTGCTTAAGCTTTGTTGGCTTTGCCTAAAATTGAAAAGAATCACTGGAAAGCTTATCGTGATAATCAAGATGTCATTAATCATATTATTTGTTAATTAGACATTTGATTGAATCTTAATCGAGTGTTCGCTTTGATTGTTCATGGAGGGAAACTTTCAATACTAATGATAGCGCCGGAACTTTCTCCGGTCAGCACTCACCTGATGGGGTCATTGGAACCGGCTTTTGGTGTTCCATATTGTCACTGCCCGACGATGTGTTGCTACTGACTGGACTTAGTGGAATACTGTTTCCCTGTGAATCAATGATGAGACCATTGCTGTTGCGAACCCGCGACGACGGCGTTCTCTGTTCAGTTTGCTGTCTCATTGTGGAAATTGACTGATTCGTTGTGTTTGATGACACACATAAACCCGATAAATCGATCCTTGAGCCGCGCGTTTCTCGATCACGGCGGATTTTGTCGTTGTCAATTTGAACCTGAAAGGAGTGAAAGAAAAATCGTTTTAGTAACTTGTAGCTATCTTTCAAAAGACACACGCGCCGATCAAGTTTTGCAAGCCTCGGGAAAGAGGTGGAGAAGGTGAAAGTTGGGCGAAGATAATGAAAAAGTTTTCCTGTGTGTTGCTAATGGAAAAAATGAAAAACTTCTGATAAAAATATCAACATAAAAACTTTTTCTTGTTACGTTTTGCATAGCGCCAAGGGGCAACGAAGCAACTTGTCTAAGTTGGGTTTACAAGCCAACGAAAGATGTTTCTTTCCGCTGGTCTCACCGATTACAGTTTCAATCTAGTTTTTCACGAGCCAATTTAAAGAGTTGTGTATTGCCAATCGCACCCAACAATTACCAGCGTTTGCCACCGTACTCCGAAGAAGTTTCTGCAAATCCAATCGAACACTGTAATTTTCACAAGTCAATTTGATTTCACGCTCGCAATTTAAGTCAATTTTTCATCTCGGATTGCGCAAAATAAGCAAAACAGTCTAATGAGTCGCTTTTTACGAGCTTTTCTCCGTTGTGGTCGAAAGTGAAATGACACATGCAGACCTAACCAAACATAAATTATTGCATAAAGCAGAAAAAACGTTCGAACAGCGCGAAGAAGTGAAATTACTGGCTTCAGGGCACATCTATTCTTTAAAATTTGTGTTAAATTTTATAAATCCAATAAATAATCGTAATAAATAGTAAAGAAACATGTTCCAAACCAGCAATTACTGAATCGCTGTTAATTCAATTTTGAGTGTGCAAGCACACAGGCCAGCGGTCGTGATTCTCGTTTTGTAACGCGGAAAAAGGGAAGAATCGTTGACCCCGACGACTTCGAATCTAAATTGAATGTGTTTGGCGATTTGTTATCGCACCGAAGGCCAAAAGGTTCATCAACACAGTTCATCATCCATTGGGCACGAGTTACAAACCGGAGAATGTCAATTATATCGACGGGGAAACGAGTGACAAACGCTGTAGTAAACGTTGATAAATCAGAATGGGAATAAGGTTCAATCGTATTGTGACTAATAAGCCGTCATATTACTCAGTTAGTTTGACTTTTGAAGCAAATCTTTTTCCTCAACGACTGTGTGTCTGAATATGCTTAGCTTATGGGCGTAGTGTTGTTGTTTCCTTATACAGCGTCTAATGCAATACGTTTGCTTAACATGTTAAATTGAAATGCTAGCACAACAATTGACAAAAGGGAAGAGAGAAAATATTGGATTTGGAATTCTTCAGAAGTCATTTTTAAATACAAAAGAAAAAACTTCTTTGACAAAAAAGCTTTGTGAACGGGGCTGTGCGCTGTTAGTGTCATGAGAAGTCTTGAATTTATAAGTCGTATTGATTTTGTTCAAACATTAAACGACGTACACGACACTTCATATGTCTCGACGAAGACAAGCCCGTATTTTTGCTTTGTTTTGCACGAGACTACGGATTACAGCAAGTGTGTCAACGGAGTTCTTTACAGTTGCAAAAGAATTCATTAACTTATACAAGGATTCTACGGTTTGAGGTAAAAAAATAAGCCAATCAAAATTTACAATGTTTAGAAGGACTCGAACCATAACCAGAAAATTGTTTAATAGTAGTTAACGCAAGGCGCCATTTCAGCACCAAATTCATGACAAATCACAGCAAGTCATTGCCTAGTTTAGCACTTCCTTTGATGGCCATTGCAGCGATTTTCAGAGTCATTGCCGACTTCCCCGTTTAACAACTTGTCATCCGAGTCCACCCCCATCAACAGTTGTCTCTCTAATGCTAGACGGCGGTGCCAGAAGCGTATAATTCCACGACACGAGTCTTTTCGCAAGACGCTTGTGCAAAGTTTTGTTTACTTTCGAACAGTTTTAATGCCGCTCAATTTACGACGACAAAGACAAAAACGTTTTCTCGCGAACGACTGCAAAGAAGGCGAAAAAAGTACTTTTGCGATTTGGAAAGATGTAAAAGTAAATTTATATCATTTCGATGTCAAATTTATGCTAATCGCATTAAGTCGTTTACATGATTTTCATTTACATTCTATTGGAATTTGATATGAAAAATGCTGATCAGATTTAATGTACAGACACACAAGCGCACGGCGAACGTGTTACGAACAGTACAGAATTATGGGAATTTTTATTTCAAGTGCCTGCAGCACGAGTCTAAAGGAAATTTAGTGCTTATGGGATTGCTTTTGAAGCTCATACGAGAATTTCGCAACTGATTTGGTGTGATGGGCGCAGAGCTGCACGTTTCGCGGCCAATTTATGTTTCCTTCTACGGTGATTTATGCTTCATGCTTCAGCTCTGTCTTCCAAATCAATAAAAGGTTAATTTCGTAGCGATGAACTTTACGGGTGAATGGAAATTAGCTTCTCTGCTTCCCCGTCCCATTGTTTACTTGAGGTCGCGTTTAAAGTATCTGATTTTACGAGCGTACTGAGACGGTAATTCTCATTTTGCAGTAGCTCTAATCGCTTCGCAAATTGAACAATTCAACTGCATTATTAGATTCTTAATTCAATATTTTTTATTCCGAGCTGCTCTCAAGTATCGAAGAAACCTGTTGCAATTGTAATTACTTCCGGATTTACCCCCCCAGTTTAGGAGTGTGTTTTGCACTTGTGAAACACATCAATTTACAGCTTAATGTTTTTCCAATTTAGACATTAACGTCTTGACTGACAGCTGAGTTTCAGCTTCTAGCAAAAAATTAAACGATTTTGCGTTTGTTCGCTCACAATAAAACGAAATCATCTGAAGAATAAAACGTTGTGCCTTTTGATCAATATTAATGACTCCGGTAGCTTTTAAGCGCGATTCTGTTATAATTATCCAATCGAGTCAGATGAACCAGGCAGTGACCACTTCAATTAAGACATACTCAAGTTTGTAGACTAAAAGTTTCCGAGATTTCTTCTCGATTTGGGACAAAAAGTTGTTGAGGTTCGCAGTAGAAATCGAGATTTAAAGGTTGTCAGCTTGAAAAGCGTATGAAAGCACAGCTAAAATGTTCATTGTCCCGCAAACTTCTGCTTTAAAGTGTTATCTGATTGATCGTTAGAAAAAATCACTGAAGCTTAAAGTCAGCAATTAAAATTTCTGAAGCGTCTTTCGCGACTTCATTAATCACTTAATCACGCGAGAGAGAAAAGTTTAATTAATTAATGGACCTGATGGTCGGCTCATGTTTGACATGTAAGCTGCTCCGTTTCGTTTATTGCTTTCGATAGACTTTTTCGCTAGTTTTCACTTGCATGATAATTAAAAACTATAAATCCAGCAAACATTTTTTGTTACTTTCACTTTCTTAATAAAAACATTTTTCACTTTTTATCGCTCCAACCGAGAGAGAGATAATAAAAAAATGGTTGGAGTTTGTTAAAAGACTGAAACATAAATTTCATGTGGTTGTGCACATAAAATTTTTTTGATAAATATTTAGTCGGTAATTAATTCATAAGCTCGAAGCTTTCAGAGCGCGTGTTTGGCGAGAGAACGAGCTGCATGGAGGCTGGGATTAGGTGAGACGTATCGCGAATGAAGTTTAAAGCGACGTTGCTAAGCCCGAAGAGCGTCGTTAGATTTCACTTCGCTTAATTGCTTTTAAATTGAAGGAAAAGGGGCCGCGAGTGAGCGGCGTAAGAAGAAGATTTTGCGTGATGATTCGAATTACATCTGACTTGACCATGAGACGATCTTTGACGCGGCTTGCAATCAATTAACCGAGAGTTTCACTAACGTGGCAACGCCAGCCACTTGATAATGACGCCGATGCTGTGTCCGGTTGTATGGGAAAAAGAAAATCTCTGCCAACTGCTTCGAGTCAAAACACAGATGCGAAGAAAGAGACGAAAACGAAAATCTCTAACGTCAGCAATCAACGAACAATTAAGCTCCAAGTTTTATGACAAATTCTTGATTCTCGGGTTTAACTATCAATAAAGATTCTTTATCGTAGATTGAACTTGGAGACCAGAGATGTTTGTTAACGGTCCGACATTGGCTAATGATGATGTCAGACATGTTATGATGACCCGAAAGAAGACTTTTATGATTTTGAATTGATTTATCGTTGGTTATCAGGTGGATTATGCAAGAATTTATTGTTTACCAGCTGGTGTACCATGAAATTTATTAGTTAGCAACCTGGTGCGCCATGTTATTTAAAGAAATTTGAAGAAATTGACGCATCAGCTTGGCTAGTTTGCAGCAATTTGCGCATAGTTATGACTGTCAATCACTTGAATAATTGTAAAAATTCACTTTTCACAATAAATAGCACTGACAGCTAGCAAACTTGCACGACAGCCGTCAGCTAAACACGTAAAAGCATTTCTTTTTCAAACAGAAATTAAGCCCAACTCAAAACTAGGTTAACTGATCAGCTGACAATTGCAGTTTTACTGGCCGAGCTTAAAATTGACCGAGTGGCAATCAAATAACCGCCGCTGCCGTTTGCAGATTATGCAAAAATCGTTTAAATTTCGATTGTGCACGCTCGAAGCGAATTCATGGCAACGAAAATCGCTTCAAGTAGTTAGTTATGATCGAGTCCAAACTCTCACAAAACCTTGCGCAACCTTTAAAGTTTGTTTGTTATCTGTAAGAAACGTCGAAGGCAAGCACTCTGCTGCACATTTTCAAATCAATTGTTCGACTAATTGTAAACAACTGATACCGGTAAACACGATAAGACGGTAATTGGGTTAGCTGGGAACATTTCACGACACATTGTGTTACAAGGCTGCGCTGCTTGAATGATAACGGAATTTGGGCTTTAATACTTACTGGTCCTCGATCCAGCATTATTCTGTCGATACTATTCGAGTTAATTATCGTCGAACTGGC
The DNA here is from genome assembly GCA_000775305.1 of Belgica antarctica. Lineage (NCBI taxonomy): Eukaryota > Metazoa > Arthropoda > Insecta > Diptera > Chironomidae > Belgica > Belgica antarctica. Next base: position 13,018 of record JPYR01001088.1, read on the forward strand.
GTTTTGCACGGCTGTTGCCTTCGTTATAATTAGACTATCGTTTGGCCCCCGTGAAAAATCAACTTTTTTCTTTAATACACCCGAAAATAATCACATTCGAAATGTTTACTTCGGTTTAATGAAAGAATTGCTTGTTTCACTTAATCACGCGCTGGTTGGAAATCTTTTTGAAGCTTCGACTCCTTCAACATTCCTATCGGCGTGGCACAACTATGCGTGAACAAACTTTTTTATCTAACTTTCCCGACTCCGTCGAATAGCTCAGGCGAAGTGTGATCGAGAATGAAAAACTGCGCGATGCGATGAACGAGAAAGAATCTAAAATGGTGAAGAAAAGAAAGAAATGAGTAAAATGATGAATTGATGCCTTCTTGTGTCAATTTAATAATAAAACAAATTGGGGTCATTTCTATTCGCCGTAATTAATTGCTTGCAACGGAGGAGAAACAAGCACAAGCACTTCCGCGTTGACCCGTTCGTGAACACAATCAATTCGATTCATGCGACGACTGGTGCAAGCCAAGTCACTTATCAAGTTAAGAATAGTCGGAGATGTAATGGAAAATAGTTCACCATGAGCTTATCTTGTCTGTGTTTGGTTGTGTAACAATTGCAGTAGCCAGAGAAGCGTTACTTGCGGGTTTGACGGGTTTTCAAAATTTGAAGTTATGAAAATAACTATTCAAGCATTGCTTGACTTAGAAAAAGCCCAATCAAGGGCCAGCCCCTTCTAACCCAGGCTTTGCCGACACGAGATGGAGAATAATGACGCTGTGCATCGTTATTTATTCTTCTAATTAAATATTTAATCTCGTTTTTGTCGGTTGCATTGATATGTGCGGGGCTGCAAGATCCACAGAACATTTTATATCACGTTTAGCAACGTCTGCGCTGTTACGCTTATGATGGATCACGTCTCGAGTGAAGCAAAAACAGTTGAAATTACATGTTTATGTAAGCAAATGTGCCTGCATATGAGCGAGAACGCCGCAACAAAACTCTTTTTTCATAATTCACTGAAAATGTAAACAACGCGAGATTACAGTAGACGTTCGAATGATAACGATCGCTTCGTCAGCTGGCATGAGAAACTCTAAACGGGAAATATCTTTGTTTGTGTTTGCTGTTCCTTGCTTCGCTATATTTTCGTAACCTCCCTGGCATCGACGAAACGCATTCCCGACGCCTTGGTGCTTATGAAATGATTTGGAAATGCTCCAAAACTTATAAAACCATCAGAATTTTATGTTCGCTGGCATTAGAAATGTGTGGCAGCAGCTGGGGGTGCATTAGTCATCACAATGATTCCGGAGTTTTTATGTTTTCTCATAATTTCTTCGCTCGGCGATGCTGCAGTCAATCACCCAGCGTCGTTTTTCATGTTCAATTTCTTAGCTCTGACAAGTACAGCGTTTCACTTCGACAGCGTTTAAATTTAGCCCGAAGGCAACGGAGTGCGAGTTGAGATCGCGCGAAAACAGCAGTTCCGATTGAATCGATTTACAACAACCGTCTTGAGACGCTTCTACTGTACAAGGACAGCCCATCAACCGAATATTTGCAGAAACTAAATCACTGTCAAGGAATTATTGATTGTGATGAATCGCGCGGCACTTCGTCTCCCTATATCGGCGATGAGATAGAAGCAGAACCTATTCAAGAAAGCAGAATAGGTTCATGGAAGCACAGTGCAAACTCATGCAACGGAATAATTTATGAAGAGACAAGAAATCTCAATCTCGCGTGGGATGGCAAATTGATCACTGAATTCTTATCCGCAAGGAAAATAAAGAAAAAGTTTCTAGAGAAAGATTTCATCCTTGGTGTGAACGCCATTTGTGTGAACTTGAGCTGAAGCACCGAGTCTGACGAGGGATAAAAGTTGAAAATCGTTCGGTTTTCTGTCGTTTCAATGTCATTCAACGCGTTCATGTCACGACCCTGGGTGAAATTTCTCGCACTCATCAAGGCAAACGTCCTCAGAATCGCTACAGCATCTAATGCGTCAGAGTGAAATGAAACGATTGTAGCAAATTGCCGCACATAAACTCTGATGCTATCAAAATGTCCAAGAGATTTCGTAAATTTGTCAACAAAAACGATGGCAGTGCAAGGTTAAGAGTTCCTTGATATTCCTTTTTCGTCTCTAGTTTTTTGGGTTTTTCGTCGGTGGCTGCTGGTGCGAAGTGAAATGCACAGCTTGGAAGCAATGACACCGCATAATGGCAGAGCAACGAACCTCTCGCCGTTAGAGGTGGAAGAAGTTTTCTTGTTTGTGTCGATTGATTTGATTGATATGGCATGTTGTTGGCGCTATTGTCTGGACCTCATCTCCACCCTA
>JPYR01001090.1:918-15277 GCA_000775305.1 Belgica antarctica
CTGAAATATAATTTTTGTTTTCAATCGCAAACTTCAAAAAACTTCACAAATTCATCGAGTATGTTCTGCTGATTTTTTTTTACTGAACCACGTGTCCTGAAAAGAGAAATTGTATTAGCGACTTGATTATTTCTACCCTCAAGGCAACATTATTAAACACCAAAGAAACAACATCGATTATCGTGATTAAATTTTTATTGCAAAGAACTTTTCCGTTCTCATGTCGATAATTTCTTGTAAAGTTTATGCTTACAAATTACGCTCAGTGATGTTTGAAATCATTACATTTACATTTTTAATGCCTATGATTTCCATAATGCCATAATTTCTCATCGAGTTCAATTTTTCGATTTGCTATCGAGAATTTATGTTTATTTTTTGCTTCCCTGCGATTTCATAATTGCGTCGCAATTTATGAAAATATAAAATATCGCCTTATGCAAAACATTGTCGATCGTTCTATCGATTTTCAAACACAAATCATTTTCAGCCTCGAAAACAGCGGAAAATCCTTTTTCACACGCCTCGGTGGAAAATCTACGAAACGCTGTTCGAGCGTCCAAAAGGATTTTTCCTCTGAGATTACATTAACATTCGTCCTTAATCCTAATTAATTTTCTTCGTGCCTCCCACATCGTGATGCTGTTGGAACAAATTATGTCTTGAAACTCAGTTCATAAAGCCGGAAAAGTGGAAAAGGAAATAGCATCACATTTTCTCCTTGTCATGTCGGGGAAAACTGCTTTAATATAAATTCAAACACGCAAATATTTTGTTCGTTGTATCCTTTTCCATTTCCTTATCCCGCACCCGTTGTCAATGTTACGAACATTCTGATTTTCAAAGCATTTGCTTCCAATATTTTTCTTGCTTCTTCTTTTGAAGACATTTTCATTCCATTCAATTTTGGCTTAAGCTTAAACGTATAAACAGGGATTTATTTCTCATTAATTATAAATATCACAGACAAACATGAATCTAAATTATCTCCAGGAGTTTACATAAGATACAGAAAAAATAGGAAAAGATTATTTGAAATAAAATAATAAGAGAAAAAATAAACAAAGCAGGCACGGTACAGTTGGATTCAAAAGTACCACAACAAGGCAGGCACGCCATTCATGTTCATAGCAGTGTAAAAAAGAATACAAAGTCAGTCATTCGTGACAGGCACACGAACTGAACTATGCACAAAATAATTACAATCATTCAAAATCATTCAAAAGTAAAACTTTCAGCTTCAGAAACGAGACCAGTAATCTTTGGACCAAACATTTACAAGTTTTGTGACAGTTTTAGCTTGGTGTTGCGCGTAATAAATCTAGTCAGCTTCCTAAAATGTAAACTTCAGTTCCAAATTTCTGTCTAATTCTTGTTCATTGGTGTCAATCGCTTCCGCTTTCATAACTTTCAACTGTAACACGACGTCATCTTCCATTTCTCTTTGTTTCCATAGCAATTCAACCCTTTAGCAGCAGTTTTTACGTTTACACTTAAGTATTCCGTTTTTTCAACAAAAACCCGACCCGCAGCCTCCCTTTTAAGCATAAAATATTTTTAATTGGATCCAGTTTTTGTTTGCATGTTTATTTTAATTGCAATTTTAATTCATTAACTTAAGTACATATTTACATTACGAATGAAAAGGAGATAAAAAGAGCTCCTAATGAATGGGACCCACTCCCAACCTGATTCATTGATTGCATCCAAGATGTATTCGTGAATTAGCTTTGTGATCAAGAATTATGCATCAGACTGTGAGGTGGAAACTTATTTCATCCTTAATCACCTAATGTACTTAATTATTTACGCGGAAAACACTTTTCCTAATAATCATCATATCTCTTGGAAGATGAAACGAAAGCCTGTAAGCTGAAGAAGCGGGGCGTATCGTAAGCTGTGACCTTTGTCACGTGCAAAAATTGACAAGGATGTGAGATTTGGGATTTTGGTGGCAGCGCCATTGGCTTCGAGCGCTTCTTCGATCGCTTTTTACGGCCTGGCGAAGACAGCGCAATATTTTCCGGGTTGCTAACCAACCGTTCCACACACTGCCAGAGATCAAGCGCCGCTTCGTTGGAGTCAAAACTAAATCCAATTACTTTTCTGTGATCTGTAGCGGAAGAAGGAGAGAATTAAAGTTTAAGAATGTTCGATTAAATCGACTCGGAAAATTCCCATGTCTTACCAGTTGAAAGACACATAGTGTGGAATGCGGGCCCGGAAACCTTGTAGTTCGACAAGTTATCGATGGTGTCTTTCCACAGAGCGAAGCACGTTCCACGTTCAGCTAGAACGAACGTGACACGCGGCGCTGTTCGGCTGCGAGCGGAACCTTTGTCGTACAGCAAGACCGGAACGCCAGTGAACTGCAGTCGCCAATCCTTCTTCCTTATGCCTTCATAGAGATTCGCCAAGGATGAGCTGACGTAGACCTAGTTCAAGAGTTGAGACATTAATTTGACGAAAGCTTTGTAAAGATGGATGAAATTTTTTGTCCGGTGGCAAGTGAAAACCCGCACAGCACTAACATTCAAGGGGCGCACATAATTTAAAAGCTTTGAAAGCTCCGGAAGCTCAGCGTCGTCAAATGATCGCTTTCGGAAGAAATTGTGGCTGCTTCTGATAACTTTTTTGCGCTCCAAATGTTTCCCGATTGAAACTGAGTGTTCCGTGATTATTTTTAGTGCACAGTTCAGACACAAAAGCTTCATCTTAATGATCTCATGCTTCACAACGAACGGATTTCTAAAATTCTACCCCGACCATGTTACTTTTCATCTGCAGGCTAAATGAAAAATTATTGCCGAACGTGATTTGCTTATTTTCACCACCAACATTGCAAACATAAAGAAAGATGAAAAGTTGGCGAAAGTAACCGCTGTCGGGAGAAATTTTCATCAAGGAAATGGGAACAAAAGTTTTTAAATTTGAAGATAATTTTTCATTTCTCGCATCTCAGCAAGAACAAATTTGAGTTTTCTTGTTCTTTTGCGTGTAAACAAGGAAAGTGCCGACACGTTGATGAATTTAATGCTCTGATAAGAACGAAACGGTGGTAATTGAAGGTCGTCACAGTGTTATCTGTTTACAGTTTTGGATTTTGTTGAATACAAATGTCGAAAAAACGCTTTGTGATTGAAGGGAGGCACGATATTAGGATTGAAAATGATAAGAATCGTAGACTTCTAACTTGAATCTAGGTCACACAACTTTCCGTCATGAATTTTCAACGTTTTTGTTCCCTGAAAATGTATCATGATATACTGAGGTTCCATTTTAATCGAAACGGCATCAGAAACACGCATCATCAAGTCCCCAAAGTTTCGTTATCAAAAAAAAACAACCCGTGACCTCCTACACCACTCAAATAATTAATTCAATTAATTTCTTAACTGGAAAATGTTGCTTATTAGATCGTGTTCAGATTCATAAACAAGTCGAAAGAAAACTCTCGCTTGCATCGATGTTCATCATCATCATCCGGAGAGGGGCGCCTTCTGGCTGCCTCACGCATTTTCGGTCCTCCGAAGGAGGGCCGAATAGGCGCGGTGAAGGGATCTGAGATCCCGTATCACCCTCTATTCCATCATTTGATGGTGATCCTTGGCCGTGTTTGTCCTTCTTCCATTCTCGTGTTGCATCGATGTTATCCTTTGATTTAATTATTGAAGAAAAGTTTTCATATTTTCAAAGTTCAAACTCAAGTTGAACCGCTCGAGACTTGTTCGATCGTTAAAAATATTAAATCAAATTCTTATGCAGACGCTCAAATGCACATTCTGCAATATTACTGCCAGATTTCTCTGCTCAACTTTCCCGTTCCGAGCGTAATCAGCTCCCACCCCACCACTTTATGAACACGATAAACATGAAAAGTTGGAATATAAAAATCTCTTTCGTCTCAATTATTCAGGAAAGTGACAAATGGAAATGAACGAGACAGGCCATCGAGGCAAGTGAGAGAGTTCAAGTGCTGCAGCGTCATTTAACTCATATTTAATTCAATTATAATCGACGTCAGGCATCCAACTTTTACTGCACATGAAAGCGCAGTCATCAGGCGTTGTGTCGTTACTCACTTCTGTTCCCAATCCACTGAAGAAACTTTCAATTTGCGCTCGCTCGTTGTCTGTGATTTCTGCGATGGAGTTTGTGTCCAAGCTGAGGTTGTCCAAGCACAGGTCCAAATTGTCGACAATCAACGAGTGAGTGTTGTGCGAATCCAGCTGCCACTCATGGCCCGAAGCTTCGTACGTTTCAGATCCTTCTGAAATGTCGCTCGAAGGCGTGCTGTTGTCACTCAGCGAGTTTAATCGACGACGCGGCAAATGAGCCATCTGCAAAAGCAATTTGCATGCAGAAAAATCAAATTAATTAAAAGAATTCACGTCAATTAGAGAACTTTTTATGAGTAGCAATAAAAAAAGAATTTTTTTCTAACTTTTGGGGGTCTGGGAAACAGTCGCCTCATTTTATGTTCACCACTCACTAACGATTCTTGAAAAATGAGCGTCGCACCGCATGAGAACATAGCGCAACGACAAAACTTTTCGCCTAGGTTGGAGTGTTTGTGTTTACTTTATAATTGATAACAACACCAACGACGGCGTCCACATAAATTAACTGATAAGTGTTTTTATCGTGTTGCCACGACAAACAAGGTGAAAGTGTTTGCGTTAAAAGAAAAACGTAGAGTGTGACATTGCAAACGACAGAGCAGACGACCGTGGAGGTTTTATTTGAATAGTTGACGAGGGGAGATCTTGTCGTGATGTTAGTGACATGCACCGAGCTTCTGTCATCCAAAATTTGCAAACTGTTGACACTTTTCATCGTCGCTGAACAATTTCACCTGTGTTTGATCAGTTTTATCAGCTTTCGCTGAACAACACTCAAGAGAATTAAGATCCACTGTACGAATGCTATCGTCGTTGTTCTCGATTTCTTTATCCAGCTTGTCGCCATGTCAATGTTTGACGAAGTGGGAAAACACAAGAACTTTTTTTAAGTTGTTATTATCGCAGCTTTGAAGGGTTGTTCAAGGAATTCAGTGTTACTGAAGAGTGATTTTAAAAACAATAAAGCATTTCCAGAGGTAGCAAATCATTCAAAAAGTAAATCCGTTTGAAGTGCGTCGAATTCGTTCATTGCTTTCTTTTTAAATTTACGGTTCGATTTTCACAGGAACTTCGTTTCAAAGCCACACTTGAAGAGTTTCTTCAAAAAGCTCTAAATGGTTCGTTTGAAACTTGACATTCTTCAATGTACAGCATAAATGTTTCACATCGAGTTGTAAACGAAGGTGAAATGGTCTTTTCAAGGTTCTTTTCCTTGCATCCATTGCAACATACTTCTACTTCACGTTTTTTCCCAACAAATCTGAAATATCATTTTCCATTTGGCTTTCATCAAGGAATTTATTCATTCGATCGTTCTTTCTTTCATCCCTAACGACGTGAAAGGAAGAAGAAGTAAACTGTTGCAGAACAACTTTACCAAACACACTTCTAAATGCTTTTGCAGGGTAGAAAAAAACTTCAACTTAAAGTCTTCATTTCCCTCATATTTCATGTGAAAATGTTTTTCTTATTTTTTGCTTCTTTTCTACGTTGTTGAAAGAAAAAAAATCGAGCAGAGTTATGAGATGTTCATGCATAATTTCAACAGTCTTCCATAATTGAACAAATATTTATGGGAGAGTTTAGCAAGAAACTTTGAAGTAAGAAACTCGGGGCGCTCTGCAGTGACGTCATTCAACCAAGCTTTCAACTTTTCTATCAACCAAATCAACAGATTTTGCACCCGTAACATTACAATGACCATTGTTCCCCTTCACACCACTTAACCACAGCCGCATAGTTGCCGGTGAAGTTGCGCAAAATTAATTCGACATAATAAACTATGCTTATGTTCGAAAAGAATCATGGAAAAACTTTTGCACTTTATGGAAATGCTAACTCACTTGACTTTCATTCAAACAAATTGAAAGGGGGATGCGAATGAGTTCCTGTGAAGTTTCGTGAAACGTTGCTAGGATGTAATCAGGGAAGTTAACGTGCACGGTATGACGGAAAGTTTTTGGTTCAAATGAACAACAACCCTCGAGTTTGAGACTTGGAATAATTACGATTATTTAAAAACCCATGAGCATGTTTAAGAATTTTAATTTTGTCTCCTGCTTGCCGTACACTTCATTGTGTGCTTCGTACTTTGTGTCCCCGATCTGCTTGCAACAAATTTTCGCCACGGAAAGAACATAAATGGCTGTAAGGGGGCGAGTAAATTACGGAATTTAATTAAAGCATCATTTATCATACAAGGATGAATTAACCCATCCGATCCCTTAAATGTAATAAATATTTCATGCAATAAAAGGTGTGTGCTGCTTATACACTGCCGTATACTGATTTTGCCTTCTTTGCTATTAACATTTTCCCCATTTCCAGCTCTCTGAGCGTTTTATTGTGTGTTGTTTCGCTTTTACTTTATGTCCATAAAACGGAAACTAATTTGTCATTGAAGGAATAAAGGAGAGAAAGAATAAAGGCAAAGACACCACATATCCATTTGGCCTAATGAACTTTTAATTGTTGCTTCAGTCTACTCTGCCACGTGCTATGCCAACAAATTTCGCCTCAAAAAGTATCGGAGAAGCGAATAAAATAAGTTAATAAAATGGATTTGTGTGTAATGGTCGAGCGTGTCGCGCATCCATGTACACACGAGTCGGTTTTACTGTCGCATCATAAAATAGGCAAACAACGGGGTATAAGCTCCCCACAAGTCCACACGTTTTGACCAGGAACGCGGGCAATTAATGGTTGCATCTTGTGAGTTAAGGGTCAGACATGTTGGGCTTGGCGAAAGTTGAAAGGTTATGTGATAAGTAGAGTCAGACATGCTTTATGCTAGAAGCTGCCAAGACAGCCATAGTTTTCTGATAAAACCAGATTAAATTGTCATGTGCAACTAATTTTCCATTTTTCATAGAAGACAAACTTCATAAATCCCACTAAACAAGCTTGTTCAGCAATCAAATCGTTTCTTAGCGATCTTCTGAAGTTCAAGATTAATATCGTAGGACGTTTCTGGAAACATTTTGCCCCGTTTGCTTTATTTTTGTCATGGCAAAAAGGAATAGCGAAAACTTCACTTGAATTAATGATGAATCTTAAAAGCTTTTTGCTGCGACTTATGTTTTGAGAAATTTATTTGCACAAGTGGCCTGTTTCGGAAGCAATTTGAATGGAAATGTTTTGAGAATAATAGCAAAAAATGTTAATGAAAACATTTTTGCGAACTTGACGTCACAGATTGCCAGCGGACAAGAATGTCGTGGGCTGAAAATGGAAATAACAAAAATTCTTTATTGACTTAAGGACATTTTCTCGACGTTTGTGATGGAAAATTCTGGAAGTGTAATTTTCGTGCTTGGGTAAACTGGCACTTTTTGTTCATCAAAACCTTCTCCACTGTAATTGGACAAGAAAACTTGTGATTTGTTTAGAGAAAGCAAATTTAAGCTTCAAATCTAGGAAGGGGAATGTAAATTTATTGCTTCTGTCCCCGAAATTTTTCTTATCAACAGCAAATATAAATCATCTCCTTGTTTACTCTGTTTTGCATGCTTTTTTATTCGCTGCTTGTTGTTTATGTTTGCAAAGGAATCGAAAGTTGCGAAAGCACTCCCGTCGTCAGGAAACAAGCGTAAAAATAAATCATGGCATGTTCTCATCGGCTGGAGTTTTATTCTCCAAGGATGAATTACGAGGCATATTGTGCGAGTAAATTTTACATCATCAAGAAAGCAACATCAGATGAAGATCATAAAAAAATCCGAAGGAACAGATTACATGCTGTTGATGCTTTATGGAGTTATTACTGAGGCGAAAGAAAATTTCCTGCTTCGCTTCATAAAATATTACGAGAGAAAGGAAGGGCTCCGACTACTTCCAATGAACGAATCAATACAGCTTCGATGAACATAAAATTCGTTGCTGTCGAGGCGGTTGCTGTGTATTCACGCAAAATATCGATGTAATCGCTGTTAATCTTCAATTTACTGCCAGGTTCAGAATTATTTACTGGAAATTTTGAATTCACAGGCAACATTTCTCGGTAGTTACCTTTAGAGATTTAATCGGAACAGTGGCAAAGGTCAGAGGTAGCTTTTAAGCTTCACTGAAACCGGGTTTAGACCCTAATTTCAATGTTTATGACACGTTGTTTTGTTTTTGCGTTCAACTTGGACAGTTTTCGAAACTTTTTGGAGCTTCGCGTTCGTATCAAAATTCATATCTGCGGTATTAGTCAAAAGTTTTAATTAACTTTATCTCAATGTTAATTATTGATAACTGCAAACAAAAACCGTAGTTTACGCATAATCTCTTCCGGAACGAGAACAGCCAAAGACTGCACTCAAATCTTATTCAATTTTGACAGCATGCAGCAGCTTTGAGTCTTGAAAGCAGCAAAAACATCTTGTTCCGTGTTTTCCTAGCCAAAACACTACATAAATATGAATGCTCAACGTTTTGCAGTTCTTCTGTGAGTTCGAGCTCTATTTCATGTCACCACATTTCACGACACGTAAAAGGACGAAAACCAAAGCCCGTGAATATTTGTTGCTGTTAAATGAAGCGAAGGAAACCGAAAACCCTTGTTTTGATTCAAGCCAATTTAAATGATTGAGAAGAATCTAAGTTTTGGGGCGGCAAAAAGCCTCAAAAAACCTCAAATTGAGTCTCGGTTGGGTTTAAACCCTCAGTGCTTTACAACAACACGGAAATGAAAACTTTAAAAAATTCCTTCATTGCGACGCTTTTAATTCTGCGTCTTTTCCAGAAATTAACATTTTTGTTATGAGAAGAAATTTTTCAAGAATCTTACAGCACTTTTCCTGCTCCGAAGTTCATCTGGCAAGGTTCAACAGCAAAACAAGCGCTAATAAACTTGCATAATTCTTGAAGAAAATCAAGCGAGCGAGAAAGTCGACAGAAAACTAAAAGATATTAAATAATTCCGGCATAACTTCGAGTATTGTTTAGACTTCTCTTCACTTTCCAGCTGATTTACTTTCGTTAAGTAGTCTCAATCAATTACGATGATTTACTGTTACCGAAGCTCTCAAGAGAGAGAAAAACACTTTTACTGCTTGATTTTAATTGACAGTCGAGACTCTGGAAGGTGGGATTAAAGAGATTAGCAGTGGGTGGATGAAATGAAGCTTGAAAGTTGAATAGCGTGCTAAGTTTTGTTATGAGCTGGTAAAATTAACGTTGAAGCTTTCGTCATTAGTAAAGTTTAGTTGCAAACTTTTGTTCAACTTTCGGACTAGTTTAAAGAGTAATAAATTTTAGAAATTTCATCCACCTCATGAACTTATCCACTTATCAAGCAAGTCACCTTCAAGTCAATTTCAAATTTAAGAACAACATAAAGTAGCTTGACATCCCTTAAGTCTTAAGTCTACTTAAGTCTACTCAAAAACTTAATCTTCGAGTCAACTTCAAGGAGTTCAACTGTAGACTGAGTGGCTCCCATCTTCTGCATGAATAATCCCTGTTTAATGTTGTTTCCGATTGTAGTTTGTTTTGCAGTGAGTACGTAAATGTTTTGTTGGAAAGGCTTTTTGTGGTTTGCTGTGTATTGTGTTCACTTCGCTCCTTCGACAACAAATGGACCGCAAACGTCGTCATTAATCATCATCTGTTATTTTTTACGAAATATTTATTGCGATCGACATCGTTAAAGCCAGTTCAAGCCTACTAGTAATCGCATCTCGTTGCTGAAACATTATCAAATTTAAATTTCGGTCGATGATGAACAAAAAAATCCAATTTTAAGCGATGAATTTGCTGACGGAATTAAAGCAAGTAATTTTTTCCAGCGATTACGGAATAAATTACAGCTCCGAAAAGCTGATTCAATTTGCTCAAGTCGCCCCAACAAAAGCTTCTTTGTTCACTTACAGTGTCGAATTAAAGTGTAAATCTGAAAATATCGATTTACTTTCGCAATCGAGATGAACGTTCCACGTCAAAACCTGGCAGTCTGCTTACAGTGTCGGTACCTCGAGGACTCAGAACTCATCAAAGAATCCGTGCTGATGAATTCCAAGCAATCAAGCTTCTGTACTCGAGGGAAAGTCAACTTTTGACGTGGATCAAGAGTGGATTCCCATTATTCGGTGGATTTTTCCCCCCTCCGAGTACGTGTTGTAATTGAATTTGTCAAAAATAAGACCGAAAAATGTAATGAACTCCAAACCGATGTTTTCAGCATCACACGCTGATTCGCGGTGCGCTGTTTTGCATGTCTACGGTTCAATGTTCATCAAAGCAATTTCACCAGTTTTGTGCCGAATCAACGCAAATAAGCATAAAAAGGGCGAAACGAGGAAAATAATTTTGTCTTAATTATTTATCGTTTATCACATCGAAGGGACTTCACGCCACGTTTCTCTCCTGCGCCATGTGTTTGCCTTCGTTAATTATAATTCGAGAATTTGTTTGTGCAAATAGCCGGATCAGAAAAAAGAATGGAGTGAGTTCGGAATTGATGCTTGGACGGAGTTATGCGATGGAAGAAGAAGACATTTCGGGAAAATAATGAGCTGCTTCTATGTTTTTGCCTACTTGTTCTCGGCATAATCTGACCATAAATATTTTCAGACCAGTGATATATTGACATAGATTTCTTCTCATCATTTGATATCACGGCGCAAAAACGCCTTGCCATGTTAGTAAACAAGAAATTTTCTGCTCTGCCAACCGACAGCTTGTTAGCCAAAGTTTCCTTTTATCGAACAGAAAAAGTTATCAAAATGATGTTTTTCAGTGAGCTTCGCTTTGAGTTTGGCTTTGGGATGGCTTTGGAGGGTAGATAGAAATAATATAAGACTTTTTGTGAAATTAAAAACAGCTTTTGCCAACAAGAAAGCCAAAACAATTCCAGATATTGACGAAGCTTTTCAATAAGAAGCCACTTCAATTAAGTCTTTTGACACAATTTTCCGAGAAAAATTGGCAGTAAACCATTCCAATAACCTAAAAATACTTTAAATCCGAGAAACTTGATGCCAAGTATGTTTCCCTCCAATTAAACTACAAATTATAAGGGTGACAAAGTAATAATTACTCTGCACACAGTCAACAGCAGACTTGTTGACTATGAACACCTCAAAGCATCGCATTTCACCCGAAAGTCGATCAAATTCAGAAATTACAATTTCCGCATAACTGCCGGTTCAATTTTCTCTTTAATAATCCAATCTGTTACAAATCCGTCGTAAGGCGAACGAAAAGGGGATGGTTTGGCAAAAATTCTGACGCTCTGTCAATGTTGTCAAATTTAATTTCAGAGATGTTTTTTTTCGTTAGGCAGCACATCGAATTTAAATTTTATATCTTGTCTTGTCTTGTCTTCGTCTTTTCTCTTTTTTCCTGTCGGCATCAAAATCGATCAATGCGTAACGATGTTCTGCTTGATTTGATTCGAAAAAAACTTTTCCTGGTATCGTTTGGAGTCGGAAACAGATTAAATTTGGCTAAGCTGCTTTAAAACAAATTAATTTGTTTCAATTAAGACTTCACAAGAGAGAAAATAAAATTCCGTTCGTCGCTGTATCATTGTTTGCTTACTCTCCCGCCAGTTAAAATCGTACCCCAATTATCCAACATTGGGATTTTTTTGTACACTGCATTTAACTGGCACTGATGTTATTTTACGTAAACTGTTCCAACGCTCCCGTTCTTTTTTCGGTCTCAATTAACACATATCAGTCCATTAGCAGTTCTTTTTTATGCTGGTTGTTCGCTGCTTTTTTGCAGCGGAATTAAATTGAAGTGATGTTCCAATTATGAACGGTTCATTGAGTGATTGAAAAGGGGAACAAAAGGAGATGAAACGGGGATAAACGTGGTCAGTGAAAAGTTTTTCACTGTTAAAAACGTGCTGTGATTTAAATTTTACATATTCAGCCACTCACGTTTGTCATTGACAAAAGCAGACTAATTCTGAAATATGTTCAACACATTTCGCTGTTCTTGCTTCGAATCAGATGAATTTTGATGTTCCAACACGTCCGACTTTGAAGAAGCTTCATGAATCAAGCTTAAATTGACGAAAATCGTTTGAAGAGATTTGAACCACGTTTTCACAAATCAAATGTGCTGTTTACGGCTTTTTTGCAAGTCCAACTCCGTTCCAAGGGAAAAACTCATAATTGAAATCATTTTTCAAAAGTCCCTTTTCACAAATCTCCCAAGCAACATCGCCCGGCTATAAATTACTGCTGCAACCCAAGAGACCAGGCTTGGCTAAAAACTTTCTCTTCTTTCCTTTTAATATCACACGAACATCCTCTTCATATGAATAAATAGAGATTGACAACTTTAACAACAAGAGATAAGTGTTGTGAAAAGCCGCACAATGGCAGAATGTGACACTCGAATCCAGGCAGAAGCGAACGGAAAGCTTTCGTTGATGGATGACATGGAAAAATTTGCATTTTATTCTACATCCGAGACAGCTTTTCGTCAGATGTTAAGCATTTTCATTTTACACTATTTTATTATTTGCGTCAACTGTTAATGTTCACTGCGGACACTTCCGTGGTCCCGATGGAAGAGTTTGTGATCGCATTTTTCAGCTTCATTTGGGGATTTCCATTGAAGCCGTTCAGGGAGGCCTGGTTGTTTGAGGTTTAAGGGGCTGTCAAGATGTGATGGATGGCTACAAGTTGATGACAGTCTCCGTTTTTGTGAAATCCAAAACAAATTGTGCAAAATCTGTATTAATTTCATCCTAGTTTGACTTCATTTTGTCACTTTCACGATGACGCAAGTTGCGAACAACTCCCAAGCAATAAATATTTAACTGAAATTGCTGTAAAACCCGAATCCCTTGATGCTTTTCACAACGGAAGCTCGTGGATCGCTACGTGTAAAGCTTCAGCGTCGTTTTATATGAAAAATAATAAAAAGTATAAACTGCGCGAGGTTAAGCGGTATCAAAATTAAATTGAAGTCAACTTTAAGCAATATTTCATCAGAACTTTTCTTTTTATTAATCTCGTTGCCATAACGAAACAATGGATCGCTGGAAACCCGATATTAGACCCAGTTTAGAAGCGACCATAAAATAATCTTTAAAATTTATTGAATAATAAAACATGTGCGGTTTAGCGACAAGATGGTACGCGATCGAGCAAAGAGCAAAAATTTTATGTCCTCGAGTGATTTTATGCACCAAACGACGATAAAACAGAAACTTATTTGAATATTATGAGGGCAAACAGAGCAAAAAGGTATCGACGATGGCAGCGCAGTAAGTAGAAAGTGGGGAATTGGAACAAAACAAATAAGAGAACGTGTAAGGAAGCGTTTCAGGCGAAATTATTTACATCGAAAATTTATGGCCTAGTTACCGAAAGTTTTTTGTTTTTTCCCCGGCAATTGTGTGGGAGGCTTGAGAGAAATTGAATTTCTTTTGGGTCTAATTTGGGTGGTTACAGAAGTTGAAGGACTTTTGTTGTTTAAAGTCGTCAAGGGAACGTCAAGCCACAAGAAAAGATTGAAAATTACGGTTGAGATCAGCTTAGAATCGTGAAAATTCCAAATAACGGTTCGCTTAACCTCAAAATTCCACCCAAATATAAAATTATTGTTATTTCTACCACCGCATTAGGAGAATTCTTCCTGAAATCCTAAAAAGCTTCTTCAAGCGACTCTTTTTAATCGTTATTTAAGCTCACTCTGGATCTTGCTGTGCCTAAACGTTCCACTTTCGTGCCTGAGTATCTCTCGTTATAGTTTTGCACCGAACGCAAAACTGTTCCACTTGAAAAATGGGAATTGAGTGATAAATCTTCGGGACTTTAACTTTGTATCTATCTGCAGATAGGATCTGTTTGCGGTTTTTGTGGAATTCCATTCAACGTCTCACGATTGAGTTTCCGGAGCGGGAGACGCATAAAACAAGCATCGATGCCTTTTGAGAGATGTCTCGGGTATTGCGAATTCCTTTTTACTGAACGTCTCGAGAAATTTATGTGCCTCGAATGACATCAAATTGTTTTTCAGCACTCGCACGCGAACACTGAACGTCTACAAGTTATTATTTATGACTAGAAAAATCAATTTCAGCTTCTTTTTTGTTGTGGCAGAAAAGCTTGTAATCATCGTCGTTGGTTTGGGATTATTGAATGTTCAGTTTTCACACGTTCCCGGCTTTCTTCACCTTTTTCCTGCCAAGCATCAATTTTAACGTCATTAATCATGGTGCTGTTAGGGTGACTATTTGTGCGATGTATGATTAGCGAATCAGCCGGGAGGCAAATTAATAAATCTTATTT
>JPYR01001093.1:0-14957 GCA_000775305.1 Belgica antarctica
CCGGTTTCCGAAAAAAAATCCTTAAGGTTGACCACCTTTAAAACTTACACCTACCGATATGCAGTGAATATCTAAGGCTTCGGAACCCTATTTCTAGTGGAACGCGATTTATTAAAACGTCGTGGGGAAATTAAGTTCAGTCATGTCTAAAATCCTGTTAGCGTTTTAATTACGGACCAGACTTGTTGATTACGGATTGCGCTGTGACATTAACGAGCGTTGAAAGCTGTCAGCAGCGGCAAAGATTTGAGTGAAACTCGGTCACTGACACTGGAGTTTCACTAGAAAGGCTGTCAGAAAAGCGTTTCGGTGATGCGAAATTGAGAAACTCACACGCCCGAAGCTCTCGTTGACTCAATCAATTACGACCGAATGTGCAAATCACCTGACGACCTCAATAGAGATGTGAAAGTTCTCGTCTGCCGGCGGAACTGTGAACTGTTTGGCAAATATTTGCGATTGAACTTGCTGGACCAGCTGATGTAAATTGGAATGAGAAAAAACTTAATTAAAATCCTGCCAGGATAGCTATTGATGTTGATTCAATTCAGATCGCAATTTGTTGATAGGATTTGCAGAAGCACATTAAACCTTTCTAGACGATGATGAATGAAGGCTTCTTGGGTTGAATAACTCCGGCTATTTATCTATTTATAAACGACTTATTTTACGCAAGACGAGAGAATCATCGAATAATTGACTGTTTTTGTATCGAACCGCCTCGGCCGCGGTGATGTCACGGATGCCGTCTTTTGGATATTTCAGTCCACAAAACAAACAAAATTCTTGAGTCGTTCGAACGACTAATTTTAGAACGCTGTTTCACGCTTCGGAAGTTGTAATTGAAAGGCGAATTCGAGAGAATTAATTCTAGGAAAAGAAATTTGACGTCGATGGGGATGTTTAAGGATGATGTTGTCGAGATTTCGCGGAGTTTTCCATTGATTTTCTGGCTCAATAACGAAAGTTATGATTCTAAAACTAATTTAAAGGGGCTTTTAACCATGACCTTACCAAGCAACCGTCCCCGCCAAGTTGACAACGGCCACCTACATTAATTAGATAATTTCAAAGATGCTTCTTGCCAAATATTTCCTTTCGTTTGCCCTTTAGCGTAATTCCTACTCAAAATCCTCTTCAATTACGAATTCGGATAGCAAAACCCTCTGCGTGGGTTGCTCTTGGTGAAATTTATTTTCTCCCAGTATAACGAAAATTAATTAATAAAGCCGACTCATCAAACTTAAAATTAGCAAAATATTCCCGGTCCGAAGCTTCTTGGTTATACATTAACTCGGAATTTTGGGATTCTTTGTCAAACATTTGCCGCCGAGAAATTGTTTATTTTGCTGCTTTTCAGCCTGTTGCTTTGTTCTGTGGAAATGTGAACAGCAAAAGCTCGTTTGGGCACTGTTCTTGGCAGTTGCGAATTAAAAAATCAATTTCCCTGTGGACATTTTTGAGGAAAAATCTGCAAACGTTGCTTCAAGCGTTAAACGAACTCGTTAATTGACTTTTTGCGATGCTATGGGACCAAAGAAGAAGCAGTCAATAAAGACATCGATTATTCAATTATCTCTGATTCATGACACGAGTCAACGCATCAATCAATTAGACATGATGTCAGAGTTTGCATTACTTTTTCTTTTCTTCTTTTGCAGTGAAACCGAGCGGTACGTGAAGCTCCGATGGCAAGACATCCGTGTCGGTGACATTGTGCATTTATCGAACAACGAAACTGTGCCGGCCGACATTCTTCTTCTTAAGTCATCGGATCCGCAGGGCATCTGCTACATTGAGACTTGTGATCTCGATGGCGAGACGAGTCTTAAGCGACGACAGGTCGTTCGAGGGTTTCAAGAGAGGCAGTCGAGCTTCTCGCCTAGCAAATTCGTCAGCAAGCTGGAAATTGATTCGCCGACAACGAAAATCTACCGTTTTCACGGTGCGATGTGTCACGCCTCGGGAGAGCGTGTTCCAATCTCCACAGACAACCTGCTGTTGCGAGAGAGTCGACTGAAGGTAAAATAATCGGCGAGTCCACAGGGATTTCATTGATTCAAACTGATTCAATCATTTCAGAACACCTCGTACATTGAAGGCGTCGTTGTGTATGCAGGCCATGAGACGAAAGCCATGCTTAACAACAGCGGCCCACGTTACAAGCGCTCGCAACTCGAGCAGAAAATGAACATAGACGTTCTCTGGTGCGTCGTCATTCTCGCACTGCTGTGCTCGATTGGCGCTGTCGGCTGTCAATTGTGGATGAAAAACTATGTTGGCAAGAACGTGCAGTTCATCATGGAAGAGTTCGACCCATCAGAAATATTCTGGATGTTCTTCCGTTATGTGATTATACTCCAGGTGAGGCTAATTGCAATACCTTTGTGTCCAATCAGTCAATTTCAAACAACTTTTTTACTGATTTTAGATTCTGATACCGCTCGCTCTTTACGTGACCATCGAGTGCTGCAAAGTGATGCAAGTTTTCCTCATTCACAACAACTTGGATCTCTACGACCCACATTCAGACAAGCGAACCGAGTGTCGTGCCATGAACATCACCGAAGAGCTCGGACAAATTCAATACGTGTTTAGCGACAAAACTGGCACGTTGACTGAGAACCGGATGATCTTCAGGCGATGCACTGTCGCTGGTGTCGATTACAATCATCCGCCGAGTGAAGAAGAGAAAATTAGTTTGCCGCATGCACCGATACCACCTGTTATTCCCAACACAAACCTACAAATGGACCTGACGAGCTGTGACACTGCTGGTCGCTTGACGCAACACGCGCAGTGGTGCCGTGAATTCTTCTCCGTCCTGGCCCTATGCAACACTGTCGTTGTGTCGGATCTGCCGCATCGTGATAACATGAACGCAAGCGGAATTCTCGAAGAAGAAAACGGCGTGACGCTCGTGAAGTCTTCCGATCCGCTGATAAATGGCAGCAACGACCACTACTCGCGCCTGTCTGAATCTCGTTCAATAACGCCCTCTCCACCTCCCAACACATCAATGCCTTTGAAGACCCAGCACGTTCCTTCCCTCTCGCCCATCAGCAGCTCCGCTGAATCATCGCCCGAATCCGATTCACCACCGATGCGAATCAAAGCTGTGACACCAACCGATCGAGTGAGATCAATTGTCTCTAAACTGCCAATGGTTCCGCAAATCCTTGCCACTGGTCGGTCGGTCAAAAAGTTCCACATCAACTCGAAGCAGAAATTCTTTCAAGTCGCTAAGCCAAAACACAAGAAGAACTTCAAGCCAATCTACGAAGCAGAGTCGCCGGATGAACTGGCGTTAGTCAACTCAGCATACGCTTATGGTTACATTCTCGAGAACCGCAATCCAAATACCGTCTTAATCAACGAATCTGGCGAAGGGCCTGTTGAGTACGACATTCTCAAAGTCCTGCCGTTCGATTCCAACCGGAAGTGCATGTCGATCGTGGTGCGGAAAATTGGCGGCCATGAAGTCGTTCTCTATACCAAAGGTGCTGACAGTACAATTATGCCACAGCTTGCACCAATCGCTATGGACACTGAAGAGTATTCTCTGCGAGAAAAAACTGAAAACAAGCTTGAAATGTATGCCAGTCAAGGTCTTCGAGTTCTACTAGTCGCCAAAAGAATCCTGAACCCCGTTGAGTTCTCCGAATGGTACTCACAGCACCAAGAATGCGAGATGTCAACTGAATTCCGTGATAAGAAGGTCAGAGACTCGTTTGGACTGCTTGAAAGGAACTTGACGTTGATTGGGGCGACTGGAATCGAGGATCGACTGCAGGAAAATGTGCCCGAAACTATTGCGGCTTTACTGTCCGCGGGAATCGTCGTTTGGGTGCTGACTGGTGACAAAACAGAGACTGCGATTAACGTCGCGTTCTCAGCCAAACTTTTCCACTCGCAAATGGAGATTCTAAAGCTGACAGCCAGGTCGAGAGACGCTGCTGAGAACTGCATCAAGTTCTACATGGGCGAGATCGAAAATCAGCTGATGGAACACGGCGAAATAAATCTTAAGAACCGGGCGCTGGTTATTGATGGAAAAACTTTGACTTTCGTTCTCGATCCGAAATCGAATCTGACGGCGCCGTTCCTTGAACTCACGAGGTACTGTGCGAGTGTCTTATGTTGTCGGTCGACGCCGCTTCAAAAAGCTTTTCTCGTGAAAGTCGTCAAAGAAGAGCTGAAAATGTCAACGTTGGCGATCGGTGACGGTGCCAACGACGTCAGCATGATCCAGATGGCCGACGTGGGCGTTGGAATTTGCGGGCAGGAAGGACTGCAGGCTGTGATGGCAAGCGACTTTGCAATTGCCAAATTCAATATTCTTGAAAAGCTCCTGTTGGTTCACGGTCATCTGAACTACGATCGACTGGCGAAGCTGATCATTTATTTCTTTTACAAGAATGCGGTAAGTTTAATTGGCGATTAAATACCTTCAAAATTTTATTAATTTCCATTCACAGACTTTCGTGCTTGTCCTGTTCTGGTTCCAACTCTACTGCGGATTTTCCGGGTCGGTGATGATGGAACAGATGTACGTGATGATCTACAACTTTATGTTTACTGCCGCACCACCACTCGCCATGGGCGCCTACGAAAAGCGACTCCACGAGAACATTTTGTCGAAGAAGCCGAAACTGTACCGATACGTGAGTTGCAGAATTTTTTCTTCTTGATGTTCACACAGTTCATAAGTCATTTTTCATAAATCACAGGGACGGTTGGGCAAAGGCTACCGCAATCAGTTCTGGCTGGTGATGCTTGACTCTCTATGGCAGAGTCTTGTCATCTTCTTTATCACTGTCAAGGCGTATGAAGGATTGGACATCGGAATCTGGGTCTTTGGGGCAACAATTGTGTCATCCTGCCTTGTCACGATGCTGTGTCATTTCGCTTTGGAAGTTCGAACTTGGGTGAGTAACGAAATCATCGCTAAAAGCATCCGTTGCTAACGCTCTTCCATCCACAGACAATAATTCACGTTGGTGCCATCGTTTTAAGCTTGGCATCATTTTACATTTTCGCCTTTGTCTACAACTCAATGTGCACAAACTGCTTAGGACTTCCAAACACTGCCAAGACAATCCAAGATGCGATGTCATCGCTTCTTTATTATTTAATCATCTTCTTGTCACCTGTCCTGGCCCTACTGCCCCGCTTTTTCATTCGATCGCTGAAGAATACGCTGTGGCCGAGCGAAGACATAAGGGTGCTAGTTGAAGTGCGCAATGAGCGCAGGCGAGGTGAGAATTTACTGACTTCGTGGTCCAGTCGATCGACTTCTAAATCGTCGATTTTCAGGTGAATTGAAAAAAGTGAAAAATTTCTTTTCTGTTTAATTACTTTTCGTCACGAATTATTGCAATCTTCAGTTTTATGTCGAGCACGAAGAAATTTTTTGTTTGGTTCACTTGAGTTTAAAATTATTTTAGTAGTTTTCATGTCATAGCTTGGGGAAGTTCTTAAGTGATGCAACGAGTGACTTGGACTTAAATGAATTTGAAAGAGCTTCGGCTTCTTAAGTCGTTTCAAAATCATGAGACAAGTGTTTTGATTTTAAAAACTTTCCAAGAGTTGAAACATTACTTAAGAACGTGCCCTCATCGCATCGTTGAACACATTTTAATGAAAATATAATTTCCCCAACAGAATCAACCACGATAAAAACAAAACTGTGAGCACAATAAGTTGAAGGCTGCGTTTGAAGTCAATTACCTGTTGGATCGTGCACGTAACTTTTATGAAAGTACTGTTGATTAATGCGTAAGGATGAAATTTGTTCAAAAATTCACTCAGGGTGTGAAATCGAGAAGATGTTTCTGGAGTTTATGGATGGACGAGAAGTGTTAAAGATTTGTAAACGTTTTGTAGGGAAATTGAATGCGCCAGAGAACAATTGACTGGGATGACTTGAGTTGGCGATCAATCAACGTCCGACACACAAACTGTTTGTTTTCAAAATGTTTGCCATAAAAATAATTAATTACGACAAAAATGAATCACAAAACGACAATTAAATGAGAGAAAAGAGAAATTTATTAAACCTTACCAGACTGCTTTTATAGCTAACTGCCCTTCTATCTAACTGTAAATCGTCAATAAAAGCTTTTTCACTCACAAAAAATATCAAAAACTTGAAATCAAGAATAATAAGAATACTGATGGAGCCTCTACTGCTACCCGTGCATCATCTAGTGGCCTTAAAATGTCAAAACGATGGAATAATCAAAGCCAGATGATACGACCCACTCATCATTTTACTGTAAAGAGAGAAGTCGTTGATTCAATGATAAGATTTAGTTTTGATTTCTGTAATTGACTGTGATAAACAAAACTCTAAATCGAAGGAAGAGAAAAAAGCGTGGAGAAAAAATAAAATTCTTGCAACTTTTAAAATTCGAATCTTATGTTTTCGTGCTTTTCTGGTCGACTTATATCGACAGGGTTAAGCAAAAAAAATCTTCTTCACTTTGTTTGATTAGTTTTGCTGTGAAACGCATCTCCTAGAAGCTAGCTTGAGGTGGACACTTAGTTTAAAGTTTGAAAGTAGAAGTTTTCGATGGAGTTTGGTCTTGATTGTCTTAAAGCATCCTTGAAAGCAAAACTTTCCCATTGTCTCAATTGCCACAAAGTTCTCTGCATGTTCGGAACACATTTGCAGAAGAAAAGCTTTAAATTGAAAAATTCAGAAGCTTTGAAAGCTTTGACAAGACAACCAAGACTCAATTTCGGGTAGAAGCCTTGTTAACTCTTCATTGCTTGCCAATCGACGAGAAATTCCTTCAAGCACATCGCCCCTCGATAATCTTTTTTGATCTAGCAAAGCTGTGTATTTAGAATCATTAGGCCTGAACTGACTCGGAAATGTAGAAAAAGTCTTTAAAATTTAACTTGTTGAAAGTTCATGAGTTATGCTTTAGTCGAGAATTTTCGAAGCTTTTTGATTAGACTCTTTTCCTATTCAGAAATTCGTAGAGTTAAACCAATTATGTCGATTAAGAACAGCAAAAAGTCAATAAATTATTAGAAATTTGTTTTCAATAAACTCGTGTCTCAGTTCTCTCCACTTTCAGGAACTCCCAAGGTTTCCGCTCGATCGGCAATGCAGTTATCAATTGCGTCACATCAATTTGCATTGTAATGCGCTTATTCGATGTGATCAGTTGAAACTGGAGCAAGATCGTGCACGATTTGTTATCAATCGATTTATCATCAGTTCCTCGCATTTGTTTGTAATCAGTCGAAGTGAAAGCATGCAGTCTCAGAAAGTTGCAATTATTTTAGCTCTGTCGTTGGTGCTCGTCAACGCACAAAACAGTTGCGAATCGAATTACTGCGAAGAAGACCCAAACTATCCTGAACAGACATTGAATCTGCTAAACCTGTGGCAGTATGACTTCGACAATCCTCATCTTGACAACACGAATTCCCAGGCGAGTGACGAACATACACGCCCGAAGAGATCACTGGACTCAGCTGGTTTTATCGCCGAAGCAAAGCTCTGCGAGTCTAAATGCCGCAGCGTGCGCCTTCAGAAGATGAAAAACGTTAACGATGAAATGAGAACGATTGTGAATCATCAGAACTACTCACAGCGTGTCACGATGGTAACCTGCTCGTCTGAAAACTTTCCATGCACGTTCAACATATACCCCAAGACGGTTAAGTCATTTTGTCAGCAGAAATATTCAATTTATAAGTTATTGGCGTTTGATGAAACAAAACGATGCGTTGTGCGCGATAAATTCCTGATTCCTTCGTCATGTGACTGCCTGATTAACAAGGAAGATTTGCTGTTCGGGGATCGCATAGATTTGCTTTAGGATCATAAATTAGTCATCACAAGGCCATTACCATTAATTAAACTTGCTTTTAATACGATAAATAAAGAAATACAGCAGAACAGTTAAGAAAGTATTTCAAAAACCTGAAACAGACATCACACGACCGTCCTTACTATCTTCTTTCTATCTTTTTATCTTTTCGTTTTGCTGATTCACCGTCGCGGGCTTGTCCCGCTCTCTCTCTCTTTGTCTTCCGCAAATCTATGGACAAGAAACTCGTTGCCGGCCTTTAATTAATTCATTCTCAGTCTTCGTTTTCAATTCGAGGCACTAGCACGTGTGGGTCCAAGTTTGCTTTCCAATATTGAAAGTCAAGCCCCCGATAAATCAAAGTCACTTGAGTTGGTTATTCTTGCAGTAATCACGTGAGTTCTTTTGGTAATTTTAGATCACACTTCAGTTCATTAAAGAAGAACGTTCGAGACTCAAGCTTGGTTCTTGACTTGATTGAAGTTTGTTGAAGCTATATGTCAATGGGTATTTTAGGAACTTCAATGAACTCTTATTTGTGCTCGTAAATTTTGACATCGATTTTCTTGTCAATCACTTATTCAGACGTCGGATCACCGTGTTGTGTAAGGTTAGCGCCGTGTTTGTATTAAAATTTGCGTAGAGTTTTGAATTACAAATTAGTAGGAGTCATAAAACTAGCAAATTGATTAAGTCTGTCACGGAAGGAAGCTGTAAATTGAGTTGAAAAACAGCTTTTGTCATAATGTTTGCCACCAAGTTGCAAACTGATTAGTCACAAACAAATAATCCTTGAGGTTGTAATTTTCACCTTATAACCTTAACCATATGCAGCTAGCTACATTCCGTCGATTATAAACTCTCGGTGTCGATTTTTAATCGAGTTATTTATTATCCTTGGGGTTATGACTTCATTAATTTCCATCAGGGATGAATTAGTTGTCACACAAAAGCTCGAATAAATTTCCCTTCAAAACATTTTCTTTCTCAAAACTCCATCGTACTTTTGTAGTTTCTTCAACTGACATTTTTTGCAGCCACTCATTGAGCGAAATTTTTAAAACACATTGTGAATTGGGAAAAACCCAAGCGAACTGGGAGAGGGAAACGAAAAGCGTTAATGATTATGAAGTTATAATGAGAAATTTAAGACGGCGACCGCTCAAACGAGACACTCAGTTGAGACACTTTCTCAGAACAGTCAACATCTCGTTCATAGTGGGACGAAATTATCAAAACAAAAATGACGAAACGACAGTTGACGATGTTTTGCATCTTTTGTGCACTTGCAGTGAGTATACCGGCGTTGATTTGGTTTTGAAGTTACAGGAATAAGTTTTCAGAATCTAGCGACCTGCCTTGTAATTAAGACCGGTTACGGTGACGTCGGCAGCTCAAGTATTAACTCAAGCTCAGACGGCGATGGCAGCACAGACTACGAAAGCACATCCATGTGCAAGACCAAGAAGCACCGCATCAACCCAGATGAACTGGTCGATCCGAACGGCATGTGGAAGTTCGACGAGAACTTCAAGCAGACTATCGAAGTCGAGCTGTGTGAAAATGAGGGCTCGCCTTGCAACGACACACCTTTGAAGATGAAAACAAAGTGCAAACAAAAGTATCTCTCGATTCAACTGCATGTCGTGTCCAGAAATCGGACACGGTCCCAACTAAAGACCTTCTCGATACCAAGCAACTGTGAATGCGTGTTCTACCGGAACTGAACTGGTCCGGATTAAGTGAAATAGTTTTAAGCAAACTTAAATATAACAAACACCACCAATAAAACAAAGTCTAAGAACAAACGGATTTGCATATCTTTGCATCGATAACTGTTTAGTGGAAGTCGTTTCAGGTCTCTCTTTCTTCTCTTCTTTACTTCCATATGAACACCAACTTGATCTTCTTCTTTTTGTTCGTGATTCAATTGAAAACGTTGTGATCGACTCGATTCAGTTCACGTTTAACTTTCGAATAGAGCTGACAGCGAGTTTTTAGTTGGTTTCCAGTACAAAACATGTGGTTTTTGTTGCTGTTCTTTGTGCTTTCCTGCACGATTGTAAGTTGTGGCGACTATTTTGAGACGGATTTGTAGGAATTGGTCACTTTTAGGGGCTGTCAGCAGCCGTCGAGTGCCAGTTTATGTTCGTCGAAACGGACTTACACATCCCAAAAGACGATAAAATGATCAACGAAACTGCTATCAACGACCAGATCATGAACCTCGAGTCCTTCGACTGTGAAGAACCGCCATTCGATGACGCAGACCAGCGAGTTGAGTCGCGAGTCAACTTTGACTTTACACCAGAAATTGACGAATACGAGACTGTGGCGTTGTGCGACGTGCGCAACAGAACAATTTATCCCAAAGCCATGAACAGCATCAAGAACAAACTAATTCCGCTGGCAATCGATCAGAATCATGTCGAAGCGATCCAAATTGAAGAATGCGTGTAAGATCAGAAACGATCACGATGAGTTCGATCACTAATGGCATTGAGTTTGAAGGGTGAAGTTGTGGGTCTGTGAGAATGTTTGGTCAGAAATTGGTAGGGCTGCCATCTGACCAGTTTAAGGTGGGAAACTTCTGATGATTTACTTTCAAAATGCTATAAAAATGACTTAAGCTACGACTTAAACTAAACCGAAACCGAGACCATCAGCTTTATGTCCCGAATTTTCCTCAAAAAAATGTTCGGCCTACACTTGAACATTAAAAATTTGATGATCAAGCTCAGGTCACTTGAACTTTGGTCACTTTCATTCATGACACTGCGACTTATTTCCAAGAAATAAAGAAACTTTTACGCCAACTTGGTTTTCATGAACGCAGTTTGGTGAAAGCACTAATCACCAAACAGCGTTCATTAAAACCAAGTGTTAATCAAACCCAATAAACTTATCGATCGGTTTGAGATGATCGCATAAGAACTCGTGAAAACTTTAAGGTTGTCAAGCTTTAAGCAAGCAGTTTGGTGTCATTTATGATCGTTCATGCAGGAATCAATTGATAATAAATTAATTTTAATTCTAATTCAAGGTCGCGGGGGAAGTCATGTTCGGCGGAATACTCGACGTGGTCAAAAAAGTCAGTTTGTGTGCAAAAGTACGTCATGATCGGGCTCAAGGCACTGGACGGGCAGCGAAAGGTGTACCAAGAGCTGTTTTATTTTCCCTCGCTGTGCGCATGTGATCTTGTGAACTTAAAAGATTTAGCGGGAATCTCGAGACGTTAGTTGGTCATATGATAGTGTAGGATGAGTCAAGTCTTTCATTCGCAATAAAACAAAGCCGAAATCTCTCGAAAATCGTTTATCACTTCTCCGAGACTCTTCGTGTCTCGCTTCTTCCTTTCCTTTGACTTTTGGTCTCTCGCGCTGAGACATCATGCATCCCAATGTGACTTAGAATACATTAGCGCCGATTTCCCTTCTTCTCAGATACTGTTTATGTTTATATATTCGGCACTGATTCACGTCTTTCGCTCATATCTTCATCGCGATTCTTTAAAGGAACACCTCGCGAACCAGAGATTAAGACCGAAAACCGTTTGAAATGTCGGCAAAATATTTTAATCTGCTTTTAGTGCTAACTTTGGCGGTTTCCGTGAGTGCTTTGAAATTTCGAAATCGCGCTTGCAACTTTCACGTCGATTTTTGTGCTTTCTTTTATAGAATGTCTCCGCGATCTTCTGTAACTTTACGTTCATTGAAAGTGAAGCACATGAAGCTGTTAACTACACAGCAGAGACTAGGATTTTTATGGACAACAACACATCAAACAATGCTTTTGAATGTGAACAGAACATTGACGACTACGAAGAACTAACCGAATTGAATGATGCAACGAAAAGCGAAGGGCTTGCTCACAGGCTTGGATCGCACGAAAGTTTTGAACTCCAGGAGCTTTCATGCCTCAACAGCAAAAGATTTATCACACCAAGGGCTTTGAACAACATTTACAACCAACTGATTCAGGTCGTCAACGACGCCACGGTTGTGCAAAAAATTCAAATCACCAATTGTCGGTAAGGCGATACGGCTTTGTGCTCCAACAATTGTTGACCAAAAAGTCTTTTCAGAAATGTCAGGGAACCTTGTAACGAACACTTGTTCCCTTCAGCAAACTATCGACACATTTGCTGGCAAGAATACTTGATCATCAAGCTTCTTGCGTTTTCCATCGACGGTGCGGTCTTCGAAGAAAGCTTTTACTATCCATCGCACTGTTCTTGTCGGTTAGTGAAAGTCACGCGAAGGCCGAGTCGGCTAAATCGAATACGAAGGTCGTTCGTTTAAGTTCTTGAAAAGCTGTGAAAAAATAAAGACTTTAAGTTTAAGTTGAAAGAGATTAAGAGAAATATGAAATAAAGTTGAGTGACGATCTTTAAAAAGTTCAAAAAAAGAAATATTTCTAGTGCTTTCGTCAACAATTTTCAGCTGAAACTTGAACCACTGATTATGACAATGTTCTTGTGTCAAAACTTTTGAAAAATCGTCAACTCGAATTTAAATTTTTCGATCCCGATGACTTTTTTCATGCCTTGAAAGCTTACTTAATCACATCAAGTTGCCACAAGCCTGCGAATCTCGCTCTCAGTTCAGTTTCGCCTTTCGACGAAAGTTGTTGTCTCTCACCGTCGTGAAATTTATCAATAAAAATTGACAGTGTTGACATTATCTGTTTCGATTGTAAACTGTTGTTTTGCATGATGAAATGCATCGACTGCGTCTTAATCTCAATATTAATATCAGTTTTATTTGCGAGTTTCATCGTAAGTTGAAAATTTGAACGAAAACTCAAAATTGTGCATTTCGAAATCGATGAATCATCGGACAATTTGTCCGGGTATGATCAGTCGTGATGTAATAACGAATCCGCGAGTTTTAAATTTATAATTTTACAACTGTAACTAGTCGGCAACAGTGAAATTATTAGTCAGCAAAGCTGGATGTTTGCTTCAGTTCCAAAAGCTACGTCATTGTTGAACATAAAACATGAAATTATTAATGAACTTTCTCTCTCTTCGTCAGCGTTTCGTCAATGCAATTCCATGTGACTTCAAATTCATCGAAAATGTTCCGAAATATCCAACCCGCGCGCTTGAAAGAATTGACTTCACGAAGTTAACAACAACAACGACCAGAATGTCAATCAAATCTTTTGAGTGCGAAGACGAAGAAGATTTAGATTTTATTGATGTAAAATCGGAGTAAGTTATTCCTGCACTCTGGGGAAAAATTAATCGCTAGGATATTTGCTTGCACAAGAAATTTCCATCAGGTGTCTAACCCGATTGGAATGTTTATATCTTTGAAAAATTTCTTACGCAAACTTGTGGTCTTAGTAATTTTCAATTTCCTAGCAACAGCACGCGATCTTTACACACCCCCGACAACCAGTACATCTTCTCGCACTCTGAAGACGAAGACTACGAAGAAGAAGAGTCAACTTGTCAGGTCAGCCGACGCACCATCCAGCCAAAAGCTTTGAACAACATTTACAACAAACTGACTAAGGTTGTCAACACCGGCAGCTTCGTCCAATCAATAAACATCGAACAATGCTTGTGAGTTGGTTTTTTGAAAAGAAATTTGCGTGGTCAAGATTGAAAGCTTCTTGAGATGATTCTTACCGTTAGAATCTTAAGCTGTTGACTAATGAACAACAAGTCAAAGCATGTGAATAACGTCGGAATAAAATTTATTAGTTAATGAAAGCTTTCTCAAAGCAAAAACCCTGAAATTTTGAAGATCCACCAGACGAAAACCAGAATGACTGTTGTTCATTAGAAAATACTTGTTGCTTCTCTTTTCGAGCTATTATTCCATTATCTTAAGGCACTGTCGCTCAATAATTATTCCCTCTTGCATACTTAGAGAGAAAAGAGAGCACTGCAACCTCGGATCAGAGCCACCGAAGGGGAAGAAGCACATTTGCAGGCAGAAATACGTTCGAATAACACTCAAAGCCATCCAAGAAGGCAGGGGAAACGTGATCGTGGATGAACAATTTTACTACCCCAGTCACTGCATCTGTGAACAAGTCAAAATTAAGTCGAAGAAGAAGCTGCAAAGATTAGGAAGCGGGAAGCTGAAATGCAAAGCTGCTGATGCCGAACATTTTCCAGTCAAAAACCGAAATTAAATTAAGAAAATTTGAAGAAAATTAAGAAAATTTGAAGAAATCTAGAATAAAGTTAACTTGCCAAAAGGGATTCACATTTAACGCACCTCAACAGCACTTGTTACAAGTCTCTGAACCAGCTGTGAATAGTCTGGCAAAACCCGGTGAGAGAGACTTCAACCAGTTTGTCTTGGATTTTGCTTCCAACAACAACTCTTCACAACAAACTTCCAGCGAAAAAACGTAAAAACCAAAATTTGTTGTTGTGATATTTTCGAATTAAAATCAATGAGAATAAATTCCTCTCATCTCAGTCGAACGCAACGTCTCAAGCCTTACACATCGTGAAAGTAACAGAGTTCTCAAAATGTGCGCTAAAGTGAACAAAATATTCGTTATCGTGATCTTGTCTTGTTGTTCATCGCAGCTTAGTCTGGGATTGCGAACGGAAGTCGTCGAAACTAACGATGTCTTCACAAGCCCGTTCGAAGAAACTCAGACAAACGAGCCAAACTACGAAACAGCGGAATCTTGCAAGATCAAGAAACACCACATCAATCCCGACGATCTAGTGAAGCAGTCCGGCGAGAACTGGCAGTTCGATGAAAACTTCTCGCAGACCATCGAGGTTGAGTTGTGTGAAGAAGTCGGAGAATCGTGCACCGATCATCCACTCATGCGATCAAAGTGTGCCCAAAAGTACATCGAAATTCAACTCAAGGTTGTGTCAAACAACGGAACAGCAACCGATGTCAAGTCGTACACAATTCCAAGTAACTGCGTCTGCACGCTTTACCGGAGTAAATCTTAAGAGGAATCTTCCAGCGGAGTCGCCCGTGCATGACGTCAGGGAAAAAGTGGCCGAGACGCAACGTGTTTTGAACTACACACGCTTAAGCGTCTGCCAAACAAGCGGTCATCGCTTACCAAGCGCCATGGAAAATTCCTCAGCCCAACAGAAGATCTTTAGTGATAATTCGCTGCTGTAGTGTTAAGTTT
>JPYR01001094.1:0-14925 GCA_000775305.1 Belgica antarctica
TTATCTTTTTCACGAACCAACATTGATCACGGACCTACATTTTTAGCTCTACCGCAATTGCGCCGCTGCTGACAGTTATCACCGTCGGTAGCTTTCTTTATTGTTCCCAAGGTGCGAACAGGCGCCGTTATTACTTCGCAGAAGAAGCAAACCCTACAAAAGCTAAGGGAAACCAGTTTGACGAAGAAAAGCAATCGGCCGCGCAGTAGTCGATGATTTGAATGAAGCACAGACGCTGCAGAGATTTTTTTCACTAATATTTTTATTTCCTTTCCGATTTATTTTTATTACAAATACAATTCAAGCGCGCCTTCGAAAAAAGAAAATTAATTTAATTTGTGGCAAATTTAAAGAGGCAATGGCAGGCAAAGCAAGCAAGCAATTGAGATGAAGGAAAACATTAAGAATTAATTTGCGCTAAAGAACTTCCTCGTTGTGACTACAAACTTTCTTCAACTCAGTTTAAATTCATTTTGAATGGATGGCTAGACGAGCTATCTTGCTTAGTAAACGCGAAGCAAGTTGTTGTCGTCGAAGCCAGCAGAGTGTCCAGCGTTGCGGACGACGAAGGACGATCCATCGAAGTGCATGCGGCGCTCGTCGCGCTTGACGAACATGTGCGAGCTCTGACCCATCGACGCGGTGCAGTGAATGTTCGGAGTGATGAGCGTAGCGGAGCCGTTCGAGGGACTCGTATGAATCTTAAGGCGATTATTGGCCCGAGAAATGCTGACAAGGGTAGAGCGAGAGATAGTTGTGCAAAAGCAGTTTACATAAATTTGCATGAAAAGCTCACCGAACCATCCCATCTGTCGTCTGCGAGACGCGAAAGCCGAGAATGTCGAACACTTGCGTTCCGTCGTCTTGCGTGAAGTAATGATAACTCTTCGAGGCGGCTTCGGCTTCGTTGTAGTACTGCATGCCGAGTCGGCCGCTGCTCGCGAACACCTGCCAGGCGTAGTCGCAGCGGAAGTCTTTGTTCACGCTATCGGATGTTGTTCGCGTTCCAGCTAGATCCACCAAGTAGATCAGGGCACATCCATCAGCTGTCAGAGAGACTCCCTTTTCCCACATCTTGGCGTAGCGTCTGTGGGTCAGGAGAATGAGGGAAATGTGTCATAATTTAGCCGAAACAGAGAAAGTTGTGAATAACACAATGTTTTCTTCGCTGTTTGTGGGATGAGCAGAGATATTTCTCGCCAAAATGAACACTGACACTGCACCTGCCAGCAATTCAGCCGTTCACTCTCAATTCAATACTCACACGTAGCGATTGTGTTTCTTAGCTCCGTCGTAAGCCATGATGTCCACACGATCGAATTGCTCGTAAACTTTTCCATTTGGGTGGTCGAGCGATGCAGACAGCATATTGCTCGAGACGGCAATCTTCACTTTGCTGGCTGGGTTGTCGAGATAAACGCAGCGATCCATTGACATGAAGACGCTGTGAAGGAGAAAAAAGTTTGAAACGAAGCCCCAACATCCAGTGAGTTGGGTTTACCTAATTCCTTCGCGCAATCTGAGTTCAACGAAGCCGTCGCGGTGAGCCACTGGTCCGAACTGGCGAGTGAACACGTAGTTACGAGATAGATCGTCTTCGAACGGCGGGGGTTGGCGCTGGAAATAATATGTGAAGAATGAAAAGATAAAATCGAAAATGGCGGAGCGAAAAAAAATTTACGAAATTGTCAAAGTGACTGGCTGGAAGTTGCTGCGGCGGCTGCTGGGCCGGTGGAACTTCAAACCCAAGCATCGGATTTAACTGTGCTTGAACTCCTCGAGGCAGTGACGGCAAAACGCGGTTGTTAGCGACGCGGTCCCAGACTTTCGCATTGACTGGCACTTTCGACGGCCCAACGTTGATCACCGAGGAGAAATCATAGTTCGGCTGGCGTGGCGGCTGGAACGGAGCAGCTGTCGGATTGATTTTGGACTGCGCATCGAAGAAGACCGAGTGAAAATTGCGAAACTCTGAAATTAACCCTTTTCTCACCTGAAAAGCGTTAATGGGCGACGAAGCGCGTGGGTCCTTTTCGGGTTGCTTCCCTTTCATCTCGCTGTTCTCCGAGCTCATGCTGACTATTGATTCAATTTCGAGGTTTTCCATTTTTTTTGGGAATTTAATATAAATCTGATTTTGGTGTTATCGACGCGAGCGATTCTACAAATCTGAGCCTGAAAGGTCGCTGCGATTGGTTGCTAAAAATTTTCAAGGCGCAAAAATTCAAATTTTCCGTTAAAATAAAATTTATTTCAATGCTAATCACTGACGTCACTTTAATGATTCACAAAGCAAAGCACTGCAGCTACCACAATGCAAATCCAACTCAAATGCGTCCTTCGAGAACGATTAAACGGCATTCCCGGCACGAGAAGGTTCTCTCCGTCGTAAGCATCCGGCGAGATGTTCACAGGCGTCGCTGACTTCGTGCCGTCGCCGTCATTGCACAAATCTGACGAGCACGATCTGTAGAATGTCCTGAAAGTTGGATCATCAATCACATCGTCGAGCATTGTTGGAACTTCTTCGCAGCCTCTCACAAAAGTATTAATCTTTCCTGGTGGATCCTGGGGGAAATTGAATTAAATTAATTTTAAATTTGGAGTGAGTCGGGCTTGAGTGAAAAAGCTCTTATTGCGTAATAAATTTTGGGAATCTTAAGTTTTCACGATAAACCTAAGCTGAGCTAGCACATATTAGTCGATAAAAAGGATGAAACTCTTCAAGATTAAAACTTGAAATATGGATATCGGCGAGTGAATTGGTAAAAAAGGTTCGAAACACGATACTTTCCCATCGGTGTCCGTGCACTCTGGATTTGATTACGAAGGAAAGTGTTAAAATTAGACTTCTTTTCTGTCGAAATCATCATAGTCCTTTAAACGCGTCCGAGGCAAGAATTCGATGACAAGGCACCAGATAAATGATGCCGGTGGCGAGATAATTTCGTAAACAATTAATCGTGCTGACGTCAATCCCAAGCACCGACTTCAACGCAGCACCCACCTTGAGTTCCTGGCGAAGTATCGTACAATACTTTTTGTTACAGTTCACAACACTCTGCCCCTCGACGCTAATTGGATCAGTTAAGCACTTCGTATCCGAGTTCTGTGACGTTACAGAGCATGAGTAGCAACGGAGTGCTTCGCAGAACAGCGAGAGAAAATCAAATTATCAGAATAATGACCGAAAGTCTTCTCCCCATCGACCATGGATGGATGACAAGGAATTAAAAAGTATTACGAGATTTACCAGATACGTTCTGACTCATTGCGAGATATAATGAAACGCCGAGGCAAATTTCCACCAGCGTTCTCATCGCTACACTAGGAATATTGAATTTCGCGAGAGTTTGTGCTTCTTTAATTTATTTTTTTATACTCTCCGTGATATCACGTCAAGTTTTTCTTTTTCACTCGGTTTCCCCCGAATAGCTTGTCGTCTTTCTCTCTTAAATCTGTTGGCTTTGCAATAAATTTGAATTGCTGAGACTTTTTCTTTCGAAAAAAAATACATAAACCAGCGTTCTGAAAAGACTGTTGAACGTAAGCGATACTTTCAGCAACTAACTGATCTCATTTGATATTTTTTCCGTGTTCTTTCCAACGAGCGACAGATTTTCATTAAATTGTCTCAAAATACACACAAATGATTGGGAAGGTTGCATTGTTAAGTCATGCCTGGAAAGCACGAGTGTCACTTGACCTTTTTGTAGATTCTTTGAAGCTCTTAAACAAAATTGTGGCAACACCATCTTCAAGTAGCTTGGGCAGTTGAAGTTTCAGTCAAAACTGCTGAAAATTGAAACCTTCAACAATTGAGTATTCAACAATTCAACAATTCAGCAAAAGTTTTAGCAAAAGATTGTGTTTGCAAACTTGAACTCCAACGATTTTCCAAGTGGGACACAACAAGCTAGCGAACCCCGATAAGAACAAACACAATTCGATACTTCTTGTTATCAAAACTGCCGACAATCATTTTCCCTGTGAACATTGTTTTCACCTCACTCAAATCTCAGCAGAAATGATGAAATCGTTTTTAAAAAGAAAACAGAGTGACTTCATTTCATTAAATGCGGATAAAACAGAGCGGCCAGGTTGACATTATTTCTGTTCAGAAGAATTGAACGAAAATATGGGTCTTAAGATCACGTAACGCTTTCATTTCGGAGAAGAAAACCAGACGCAAACTTTAAATTTGAGAAATTGCCGTGAAAATGAGAAAAGTGTCGTTCGCTGTCGCAGTCGTGTGACTCAATATTTCAAACGTCTTTCCACAAAATTGTGAACGATGTTTCGACGCTTCCACAACTCGTATGATAAGAAATTGCTTGTTTGTATGAAGTAGCGGGCGTAAACAACGTAGCTCCGGCGCTTTGTCAAAGTCTGTTGAACAGCGCTGCATTTCCGACACCAAATTGCAGCCACCTGTAGCCAGCGGAATGCTTCCAGTGATCAGGTTCCGTGGGCGTTAAGATGAGAAGCTTCCCAACCAAGCGAAAGGGTAAAAAAGTTCATAGACTTGGAGCGAAATGATGATGCACAGTCATGTGGTAGTAATGATAAATAATGGTTTGATCATACCAGCGCGATGGCCTCGGGAACTGCTTCAGTGGCACGGAAAAAGGAGATGCGTAAGATTGTGCTTTAAACAAAAAGTTTCGGGGATAAAAGGGCAAATATTTGATGATATCACAGAGTTCAAAGTGGTCGTGCTTTCTCGGGAATTTCTGTCGCAAAACTTTTGTTCGAATTGCAAACTTAGAGAAAAGTTTTGATTCCAAAAAGGGTGCTTTCACAAGGTTGTCCTTGAATCGTCGATAAATCAAGCTTGAATCAACGCCGGGTTTAATGAACAGGCCCCTTCGGCAATAAATTTCTTTCCAAGGGTACATAAAAAAGTTTTTCTCCACACTGCGATTCAACTAAGTTTCAATGTGCCATGACAAACGATTTCTGCACGTTTTCCCTCTACCGCATCTGAAAATTTGATGATTTCTACACGTTTTTGCGAGCTGCACGATAATTGAATAACATGAGAGAACGGAAAACTTAACGATAATTAATTAAGCGCACTGCAAATCGCTCACGGCGCACAAACATCCTCGATGAGTGTTTATTTCAGTTGTTTTTATTTATTAAATCATCATCAAACATGTTTAGAGTGGAAGCCACTCAAGTATTGGATAACATGGCAAACAAAACCGTTATTGATGATGATGATACCCTTTCCATAATTACATTATACTTCCATCACGACGACATCATAAGAGCGGCGGTGGAAAAAAAAGCAACAAAAAACAGAGTGCGACATTCGTCCGCAAATATCGCCAGCAAATAGATTATTGATTTGTTTGCTTTCGATTCACTCACCGCTGGCTGCCTTTTATCGAGCTTTGGCTATTCGGAGTGTTGTCTGTGTACACAGTCTTCTTACTCAATCCGGCCGGTCATTAAAGCAAGCTTGTTTAGTCAGAAATAAATAGACTAGAGTTGAATTGAACAATCTAGAGTTAGACTCTTCGATAGCCACAGCTGTTAGCTAGAACTTAAAGCTCTTAAACACACTTAAAGCATTTTTAATGACAAAATGCGTATTTTCTGTGTATTTTAGACCGGATCTCCCTCCCGCCAACAACCATCGAACAACAAAACACCGTCCAAAAAACATCAGACTCGAAATAATGACATTTCATCTCCAAAGAAAGCGATAATCTCGTTACCTGATCCCGCCTCAAATGACACGGACAAGATTAACAACTATACTGCACCGCAGCCACGGAAAGGTAAGAAAAGGTTCCGACAGTGACATGTTGAGATAAATGTGGGAAAACGCAAGTTTGTCTTAAAGTTCACTGCTCGGAAATTTTTTGTTTTTTTCATGTTTTTCCTTTCTAAAAGGTTGCATCACGAAATATACGGTCTTGCTTGTATTTTTTAGCTGCCAAGACATTCAATTCAATATTAACATCAATAAGGACGGAATGGCTACACAAACTTTATAACTCACTCAGGCATTCTTTTTTCTTTGCGTTTTTCCGAATCGATAGGCTCGTTCAATTCCTTTTCGCAGTCGTGAGTCTTTTTCCCCCCCTGGGGCAGTGCGTGTTTGTCTATCATTTGCTTGTTTTTTCCAGCTGTCAAAGGCTCAACCACTGCTTTCTGTTCCCATACAATCTTTTCACTGCTTTTTTTCGCACATTGATTTTCCTCAAACCTTCACAAATATCGAGTAAATACGATTAGATTATGCAATTAAAGTTAATTTATAAGCTTGAATCAATCAATTTTAATTAGCAATAAGTTCATTAATGATAGGAAATAAAAGTAAAAAAAGGTAATTTCCATTGGATAAACCACTGAGTACTTTGCGAACGATATGGAAGTTGCACACAGAGCTATATCCCTCAATTTTAACGAGGTTCACTACTGTAACGAAAGCTTTCAGCAGATTTTCATGGTTTTTTTGATGATTGATAACACAGTCATTAAGTGTTTCAGTTACAATCATTGATTTAAAAAGTAATGATTAGATTATTGAGCTTTTGATGATTAAATTATAGAATTAGCAGTCATTGATTTTTAGCAAAATATGTTTTTAGCAGACTTTCAAAACTTTAAGCAGACTTTAAGAAGATAAATTTCTAAAAGCGACTTCGTTGTTGTTGTTGAATTCTTAAATTTTTAGTAAGTAAAATCTTAGAATCTAAAAAAAAGCTAAATTTCTCAAAGCAATCTACCGCAAAGCTATTTCTGATAGCATATCCATTTAAAAGCCTATCAAACTAATGCTATTCTAGCCTAAAAGCGCTGTTTCATCACTCCACAAATCAATATTTTATGATAATAGTTTTTATTATCATGCTTCACTTTGATGGATAGCCGTGCGTTTAAGCTAATATTTATCATGAAATTGAATTTATTACATTCGTCTTACTCGGTTACTCAGGAACTTTTATTATTACCGAAAATGTGTTCATTAAGTTCTTTGAACTCGCTTGAATGTTCAACAATTTTCAATGGATGGGAAATTGTTGAGGGTCATTACAGTGCTTCAAAATTAGAAATAATAAATTACGAGTCACAAAGTTTTATGGGTTTATCCGAGCAGAGCAGCTTTTTGGTCTTCTTCTTGCTGCGTAATTGCACGAGAAACCCTTGAATCATCTTTAAAACTTTACGACTGTAGATATTTTTATGATTCCATATAAAAATTGTCGGCAAACGAAATAGTAACGAACTTTTCCCTTTTTTCTCTCGTTCTCTGCACCATTTAGCAGTTACCGTAACCCAAACACCACCACCCCCTAGAATTGTTGGCTCCATAGCCAAGACTATGGCAACGCTACACATGGCTCGACCAACAAGTCCCTATGCCTCGAGCAGCTCCGACACGGATTCCATCATCGCCAACGTCCCGACGGGCACTGCGCTACGCAGACTTTATTACAAAACAGCCAAAACGAGTAAATTAATCAACAGCGCTCCAAGTGCGAAAGGTTCGTCCGGCCCGAAAGCAATTGTTATGAATACATCATGCAATTCCACTATCAATACTTCGACGGAGTCTGCCTCAACGCATTTGACTAATATAACCACAACGACCGATACGGAAACGTGTGACTCGTTGGATTTAGGTTCGTTTTCATGAAATGCATGGATGGTCACGTTGGGATCGTCAAATTGGGTCATTGTTAGAAGGGTTTCTCATAAATTTATGATGTCGAAATGGGAAGATAAAAAATTGCACAGTGTTTGGGTGGCTTTGTTAGGATGTTTGAATGGAAAAGTATTTTATTCAATTTGAAAATCTAGTTTTATTGAATCTGAAAGCTTCGGAAGTTGGGATTAATTCCTAAAATGTTACTTGTCCATTTTAAAAGAATTTTTAAGTAAGCACAGTTTTCAAAGCATGCTAAATTAGCACATTTTTTAAGGCTTGCTTAATTAGCAACGTCATCAAATTTACTTATATAATAATCAAAGCTTGTTGAGTAATCACATTTTCAAATCATGCTAAATTAGCACATTGCACATTTGTCAAAGCTTGCTAATTAAGCAATGTTTTCAAAGCTTGCTAATTTAGCACATTTTTCAAAGTTTGCTGAATTAGCACAGCACTTGCTAATTCAAGTTTGATTTATTTGTAACAGTCATTGAAAGTCGGTGAGTCAGAACCGTCAGCAAAACTTGCTATTGCACAATTTTTTTTTCTTTCTAATGAGTTTTTTTTTGAGTTGGAGTTGGTTTATGGGCACCTAAATTTTCTTGATTTGCATTTTGAAAGCTTTGTTCAGTTGTGCACATTGAAAACACTTGAATATTTAAACACTTTTTCACAAGTTGACATTGATAAAGTGTCTACAGGACAGGATCAACGGACAAGTACATTGGCCTGACCAAACACCATAGCCCGACAAATTATCAACTGACGGGTCTCGTAATAAGCTTTCAATTCATCTTCACTTGTAGGCGATGGCGATGTAACGGAACAGAACGAGCCATTGTTGAGCGAGAGTCAGGACGAGTCGTTGACTCTTTTAGGGCAGCCCGATTGTGTCATAGATAAAACCTCGAGTGTAATTAATGTAAATCAAGAAGACTTGGACGAATCTATTACACCGCTTTTGGGCACCGACGGCGAGCGAACTTGCAGCGTGGTAATGAATTAATTATATCATATTCCGCTTGTTTGAGTGATTTATTGATCACTTTTTGCTTAAATATTCGATTGCGACATTGATTAATTGTTCTCTTCTTTCGCAAACTTCAGCAGAATGCAAATTCTCGTAAATATTCCATCCTTTATCCGCACACTGCACCACCGATGGGCACAACGACGACCGAGTCATCCTTCTCCTTTGATCCGCCCCCATCGCCCCGCAGTGCAAGGAGTGCGGAGAAATCGACGACACGCTTTTCCTTCGACGCATCATCAAACGAACCGTATGTCAGCAATAAATCGTTTAAGTCTAAGGTGGGCGTTGAAAATAAGGAGAACGTTAGGATGGCTGACACCGGCAAGTCAGGCAAGAAGGCAGAGAGCGGCCACAAAAAGGAGCGACGTGCATCGCGTCTAAGTAACATTTTCTGTAGCACCAAAGACTCGTCGTCGTCGGCCAACAAAGAAAAACATGACTCGACGACGAAATCCGCGAGAAGAATTAGTTCTGCTCCAGTGTACCGAAAAAACTCGAGCATAAGTCAAAAGTTTGACATCGAAGACGATGACTCAGCCTCCACCGGCAACTCGAGTGATCTCACGATGTTCCCGTTCGATCGCGAAGCAATTGACTATGAACGAATTCAGCGCGAGTGTTTTGCGGTCGAGGAAGAGTTCGACATGACACCGGGCCGGAAGAACTTCCCCTTCGAACACGACACGGAAGACAGCCCGGTATACGAGATGCTTGACAAGAAAGTTCCAGCCGAGGCAATTTTCCAACAATACACGATGCTTTCGCAAATGGAGAAAGAGCGGCAAAGCCAACAACGGCCGCAGCAGTCACCGGCCGAGACAAAAACATTTTCGAAGCTCGAACACATCAATCGGAAGCTAAACGAGACGTCGGCGCTCATCCACGATCAGTCAAGCTCGAACGTAACTTCTCCAATACCCGATCTGAAAATCGACTTTTTCGCCGAATCATCGCTTACAGCATCGCGGGAAAATGAGAAGAAAAAGTCCGATGCGTTGGACGCTTGCCAGATCAACGAAGCGACGTCACCGTTCAGTAGTAAGAGCAACAACACGAACGGCAGTAAGTCGGCTATGAACGGCAGTATAAATTTAACGTCAAACCCGATGAGTACGCCAGTAGTAACTACACCGCGTGCGACTATCGTCGTTCAACAAGTATGTTCTCACGTTTCTCTTTACCTTGATTCATGTGTTTTGTGTTTTTCGGGAATATTAATCGTTGATCGGTTCGCCAGTTGATATAAAAAAATCGCGAAATTTATTTTCGTTGAGATTGAAATTACATGCGAAAAAAAGTATTGCTGCAGTTATAATTAGAAATCAAATGTTTATTCGAAAGTTCTGACGAAAAAC
Organism: Belgica antarctica; assembly: GCA_000775305.1. NCBI lineage: Eukaryota > Metazoa > Arthropoda > Insecta > Diptera > Chironomidae > Belgica > Belgica antarctica. Next base: position 10,058 of record JPYR01001094.1, read on the forward strand.
AACAGTGGATGCTAAGAAAAGTCAGTTTTGAAGATTTTCTCCGCAAGCTAGAGAAAATTGTTTTCCATCTTTTGTGTTCGAAGAAGTTTTACGAGTCGCTGAAAAGCATCGAAGAAAGACGGAATCACTTGAGACAGCGCGTAATTGAACAATCAATTTTATGAAGGCACTCAAAGCAAGAAGACAAGAAAGGAAAATTAAAGACATTAATCACCAAAGCAAGAATAAGTGAGAATTGTGCAGCTTTTAAAAGGGCACTTTGCAGATAAGAAAGAAATCACGAGAAGAAAATGAATAAATTGTACAAGAAACTCGTGAGAAATGTCTCGTCGAGAGACATCATGCACGTGCCAATCACCCGCAAAAAGGTAATGACGACTAACTAGACCGGTTCACGAACTTGTGAACTGTTGCTGACTCGACTAACAAAAACTTCAAGAAATGAACGAAACATGTCTTTCGTTCTCGGTAAATCTTGTTTATCGAAGATAATCTCAGATAATTCCCTCGCAAGATCTTTTGTAAGAGATAAAATACTTCCTGTAAAGAAAAAAAGATCATCTGGGATAAAGGAGACTGTTTTCAGAGATTAATGAGAAGCATTTTAATTCACTTAAGGATGGTCGTTTGTTCACGATGTTGAAAAGGATTTTATAAGAAGTAATTAAAATTGATTAGACGAGATCGTTAAATTATGAATCATGAACGGGGATGACTTGCCAGAACCGCATGAATTATTCAAGCCTTTTGTTGTTCAAGGAAAAAACCGGCTAACGGCTCAGTTTTATTCGCAGTTTTTCTTGCCGGCAGAAAATATGTTCAAAGAGTGCTTTGTAGATTAATAATTCATGAGCGAAAAAAATGTTATAGACGGCTCAATGTTTGGGAAAGTTTTCTGTTTTGAAGATACTTTGGTTGACAGCTTGACTGCGGCTTAAAGCTTTTTAAAAGAAATAAACATGTAAAAATTATCATAAGAAACGTAGAGTTCGATTCCTACAAAATTACAAAAATTACATTAAGAGTAAATTCTTTTAAAAAGTTCATTCAAAAGTTCAAATCTTTATTAATCATTTGTTCTGGTTTTATTTAAATTGACCTGTTTTTCAACAAAGTGAATCTAATCCATTAAAATTTAATCTTTACTTTAGCCACCTTGAAAGTTGCTACTTTCTTATGATTCTTTTCGCAATCTTTGAATTGATAATAAAAAAATGGATATCACAACAGCGCGAATAATTTGTACATAAAACGTAACGTAAACCATCGAATTTTGCTGTAAATATTTTTAAAAAATATTACGCCGCGAATGATATCCGCTCTTGATCTTAAAAGTCATTTTGGAAGTTATCGGTAACTTGACCTTCTTCGGGTTAGCAAATAAAGCGGAAAAGTAGCCTTGGCTGCACGCGAATGTCATTATCATTTTGGCTAAAAATGTCGGCTTTCTGATTTGAAAAAGGAAATTGGCTAGTTGAGAAAATTCTGTTTATTTTCTCGTCGACATTTTGCTGAAAGAATTCTCTTGTGAGAAATTTTTCTTCACTTCACATAAATATTATGATTTATATTTTTGCGATAAGATCAAGAAAATACGTGCCGTAACTCATCGAATAAAGTCTAAATGGAATTTCCCTTCTCTTTCTTTTCAATTTTCATGTTCATGGAAATGCGACGCACCGTTTTAGGCTTCATTAAGTTTGGACTACTCGGTGGAGACAGTTCTGCTGAGAAACGAATGTGACTTCATCAGCGTGGAACAAGGAAAGGAGTCTTCGAGAAAGAAGAAGCAGCGTGATGAGAATATAAGGCAATTATTGGATGTGACAAACAGAACAACGCTGACAACGGAAGAAATGCGTGACTTCGAGATGAGGTAAGTCTTTGTTTTCCTTTGTATCTATTTGGGATTTTTGACGACATTAAGTGGGATCACCGGCAATCTCATTTCCGTTTTAACTTTCGAAGGAAACGTGAGGTGAATTCTAAATTTTCCCTTTTGACTAGATCAATGCGGAAACTAGATCAATGCGGAAATTCGGGACATTTTTGGGTCAATTTTCATACCAACCAGTGATTCAGTTCAAAGAGTATGAAAAGTTCTTTCAAAAAATTCACTCAACTAGTAACCCTACAAATACAAGACCATTAATTCCAGTTCAATAAGATTCTCCAATCGAACAAATCAGTCGAGAATTCTTGCTTGAAACAACGATCGTCTACGTCAATCGCTGTTCTGGTTCCAAGTGGATTTCAACTAAACAAGAATCTCAGCTTGAATTGGGTTAGGATCTGGTTAGACTCATTCCGCCTTTGATTTATGTAAATTTTGATAATCTTTAGAAAGTGTTTTCAACTGGAAAATCATTAGCGCTCGAGAATTGAATTCAAATCAGGGAAGAAGAAAACTTTTACTTGTCGGCGACAACGAAATGAGTTCGACGTAATTATGGAAAGCGGTTGCGTGTTGATTTACTGATCCATTAAAAGGTCATTGCGAGGATATGGAAACTTTTGTTTTGCATGCAAAAGTCGAGTTTCTTTTTGGCCCCTCCATCGAAGCTCATAAAGGTTCAAAGCTGCTTAATGCAGTCGTAAAATTCGTCTAAGACGAAAAATAATTCCATAGTTATACTAAATACTTTTTGTTCTCCATTATATGCTTCGTCAAGATTCGAGTCGAAAGTCAAGCGATAACAATCTGAAGCCAAAGAAAAACATGTTGGTAGCACGCCATCCGACGCAGCATGTTTGATGTGCGGTTCATGCTCTACTGACAATTTGCCACGACCTTCATGTCGCTTTTAAGGATATTCTCTGAGCTTTTATCTTTCGTTCGACGAGAATGGCTTCCTGCATTAGGCAAATGAACACGAACTAAGCTTTAAAGACTTTGCATATCACTCTGTTACAAATTGTAGGTTATAGAAACATCGCAAATTAATTTGGTTTTAATTTCTGAAAGCTTGGAAGCTTTGAAGTCGAAATATTGGAAGCTTTAAAGTCAAAACCTTGGAAGCTTTAAAGGCGATGCTTCAAAATTGAGTCAAAATAATTTGAGAACAGCACAGTTTTATACCAGGAACAAACTACATTTAGTAAAGTTCATAAAAACTGAATTTCTCTATCATCATAAAAACCTTTGTTAGATTCAAACGGGAAAAGTTTTCTTGTTACGTTTCGAGATTTATGCTGGGAAGCACTAAAAAAATATTCATTTTATTTAAAATCAATGTTTTTTTTTGTGAAATGTTTTTAAAATAAAATTGTAGGACGAGTTAAATGTAAAATCTAAAGCGACAAAACTTTTGAACATTCACTGTCAATTTAATTAAAACTCAAACTCAGTACAAAACTTTATAAAAATTTTACTAGTTTCACTTGTTTTTATGAAATTGAGAACATTTCTGAAAGCAATTTCAGTGTGGAAACTCCAGGTATGGTCACTTTTCAGTCTCATAAGTGACTTTCAAACCCTAATCACAGACTGCTTCGGTGCTGAAATGACATCCAATGCTGAAATTTCCTGAAAAAACATTTTGATAGAGGCAAACGTTGAAAAAGGGTTTTCTGTGAGATAGAAATTGAAGCAAACTTTTCATCGTCTCGTAACTTTCAGTGTAAAATAAAGCAGAGCTCTCGGAAGGCATAGTCGTTAACCATAACTGTAAAAGTCATTTAAGTAAATACAATTTCAAATCCTAAAACTTTGTCTTCGCTCCAGCTTCTTTTCATAATTTACAACGATCACCACATCTTGCATCGAATAAATAATGTACATGTAACATTAATTGCTACGCGCTCTTGTTAAATGTTTAATAAAATTAACTCAAATTGCCGACAGTTGCCGTCTCTTCCTAGCGTGAAAAACGCACGTCAATTTACGTTTTATTGTTGACACGCAAAGTGCAAATTAACGTTGGTTAGCAGCATCGCGGATTCAATTGTGACGTTTAAATCAACAAAGACGGATTTAGAAAAACTGTTGTTCCAAGCTCTCAACTCTGGTTTTCACGCCGAATGAGTTATGAGTGATTTCCCCATGTAAAGGAAAACATCTGTTTGCGGGGATTTGTTGAGGAAAATCTCGTAAATGCAAATTTATCTTCTCGGCTGTGTTGTCGTACGATGATGTCTATCTGCATCAAGCGTTGACAAACTTTTCCTGGCGAACGGAGTAAAAAAGATAATTGAAAAAGGGATTTGAATCTGTCAGCGAAGGAAAATATTCAATGTTTGCAAAACAGCGGTGCGATCAAAGCGGGAGATCCGTTTGTCTTTGTGATCAAAGCTGCCTTGCGAAAATAAAGATCATGGAACAGATGAGAAAGGAATTCAGTGGAGTGTCAAAGTTTTTTCTTGTTGGATTCAGTAGAGTTGAAGCTAGTTGAGGCTGAAGGTGGATAAGTGTCAATCTTAGACTCTGTATGTAGCATCCCTAATGAACATGCATCAATCAAAAGCTTTCCATTAACTATCGATGATTCCATCGGTGATTGCAAAAATGCTCTAAAACTGATTAAAACCCAAAAATCGACAAATGGAAGCGGTCAGCCCATGAATAGGGCAATTGTTACAAATTTGACGGAAATAGAACCTGAAAGCCTCTACCGAGATTGGATTTGCAAAATTTATGGCGATAATTGGGAAAAATGCAATCTGGTGTAATCCAATTCCTCCAGAGTTCTATTGTTGATGCTAAGCTCGTGCAAAATTCATAACAACGTTCATTTCACGCCATGGGAACCACACTTTGAGGTGACGAAGCGAATAAAAGTGATTTTAACCTACAATTGCTGGCATCGTGACTTTTATCTTGATAAGTTGATAAGTTGATAAGTTCGAGCCTATCATAATGTCCCCCAAAC
>JPYR01001096.1:0-11303 GCA_000775305.1 Belgica antarctica
TGCGTTTTCAGTGTACGAGTGCCAGATCTCAACGCAGCCTGTCCGCAGCTATTTTGTTAATCTGAATGTCGTGGGTGAGTTCAAAACGTGTTGTTAAACACGCTCCGATTCCTTCATTTTCACAAATTTTCTCCCGTTGCCACAGTTCCAACAGCGAGTATTTTAGGCGGGCCTGATTTGCATTTCGATAAAGGTTTGTTTTCGCTTGCTATGATGTGCTGTGACGACGTGTAACGTTGTTCAATGCGTTTTCTTGTTTGTTTGCATCAGGTTCCACCATAAATTTGACGTGCACTATAAAATACAGTCCCGAGCCACCAGCCTATATATTTTGGTACCATCACGAAGAGGTAATTAATGTCACGTGAGTCGTGAATTTAAATTCACTGAAATTCACATGGCGTCAGCTTAAAGCTCCAGCCAGTCCCCCATCCACATCTGAACTTCTCCCCTGCGAACAGTTTTGTTGTTAATGTTTGAATTGTCATTACAGGTGATTAGCTACGACAGCCAACGCGGTGGAGTGAGCGTCATTACCGAGAAGGGAGACATCACGACGTCTTATTTGCTGGTGCAAAATGCGGACCTGGTCGATTCCGGCCGCTACTCTTGTTCGCCGTCAAATGCCGATGTTGCCAGTGTTCGCGTGCACGTCTTGAATGGTAATCTCGACTTATCTGAATCTTTGTTTCTTCTTTAAAATGATGAAAATCCTNNGGTAATCTCGACTTATCTGAATCTTTGTTTCTTCTTTAAAATGATGAAAATCCTGCCGGATTAGTTGGAATTATGCGACTTTTTCACCTCGCGCTTGTTTTTTATGACGAAATTCGCGATGACGTCTCAGAGTCAAACATAATTTCCCTGCTACGACACAATACAAACATGAAGAAGCACGAGATAATAATATTCGTAACTATCAGTTCGCGCTTTAATTTCAGGAGAACACCCGGAAGCGATGCAGACGGGATCGTGTGGGAGATCACAGAGCTATTACGTCGTAATTAGTCTGATGATGCTATTAACTCTATCTAACTACGTCCACAAGGAGCTGTTTCTCTCATCAGCATCATCATCATCGTCTCAAAATTTCCCGCATCGTCAGCTCTCCAAAGTAGCGCAGTCAACGGTAGCACTCATCAATTTTAAATTAGAATTTGCGAAAAACTCTCGCAGTTATTATCAAAAGATTCTTCGAAGCTTGGAAAGATGACTCACAATGCGACAGGAACACTGTGCATGGAGCCGAGTCGAAAGCTAGTCGATTGCAATTTTCTCTAGGAGATTATTCATTTTATAATTGAAAACGACTTGGAGCGAAAACGACTGAAATGGGAACAGGAAAAGTATTGAGCGAAGCAACAACGTCAAACAATAAATCAAAGCCATGCAATGAATGAATGAAGAAGGAAAATGAAACAGAAGAAGATTCTCTTCGATGATACGATGGAGAAGAAATTTACTAGATAGGATTGAAATTCGTTTTTACATACAAACATTAAACCTAATGAAACTTTTGAGTGTTCTTGTCGGTTGCGGGGAAAGTTTTCATAGCTGGAAAGATTATCAAAATGGATTTCTGTGTTTCTTTTGTTGTACACGGGAAATCGGTGAAGCTTAGCAGGAAGTTATGATTCGCAGTAGGATCTGGAATAAAAACGATTTAAGTGACTAAGTCTCGTCGTCGCAACTGTTAAGCTCTTGAAATTCAATGAAAGTTCGATGTAGCCTAGAATCAAGATCAAAAAGAATAACTTTGAAATCACATTCCAATTTAAGTTTAGCACAAACTTCGAGTTGAACTTTCTTAAGTTTTTTGCTCAAAAAGTAGTTGATGTTTTATGTTTGTTCAATTTTCCATGGAAAAAATGAATTTGAATTTGTTTTCGTTTAACTTGGGCCATTATTGCTGCTATCGAAGTTAGAGTGTCTCGTTGGGCGGACTTAACAAGTTTCGAATAAAACAGTTGATTTGAAAGTAAACACTCGGGAAAACTTGGGGACGTGACTAAACTGCTAAAAACTCCATGGAACTCATTTCACAGAAAACTATTGAAGCAAAACAACTTTTTCTGAGTGAGAAGCTTAAATGTCTAGGTTCTTTGTTTTCCCTCAACAGTGCTTCTTGAAGATCCTTAAATATCTTTCAAGACGCTCTTTATGAATGGGCCGGAAACTTTCCCTATTCGACTTCTCCTAAATGTCCCCATTACAATCGCGAACAAAAACAGAAGAAAACTTTTTTTTATTGTATCGATTTGTGTAAAATTTCCAGAGGAAGAACTGTACAGAATTTGAAAGACTCCGAAAAGACAAGAGAATGAAAGAAAGGCAGGCACAAACTACGACAGAAATGTAAAAAATTCCAATATTGATTGAATAAATAATCGCAAATATTATGAAAAGAATTTTTTTATTTATTAGCTCGGAAAAGCTTCGCCTTGCCATGTTTTAATCGGTATTGGCTCATTATTTGCTTCAGTCTTTTTTATTTGAGCAATTTCAGAAAGTAAAGTTGTTGTAGTTAGCAGCAAGGAAAATAGCACCTGGATTTTTACTTCTCTGGGGCTGGTGATAAATAATGCCTTGGAAATTAATTTCCCCCAGATAACGTTCAGTGGAAACAAACATCTCTGGTGAATTGATCTGTATCCACAGACGTTTTCCTAAATCATTCACACATTTTCGTCATTTTTTTCTCAATTCTGTATCATTAGCCCTGAACAAAAGAAGGATATCATAAAAAGGTAGAATTACAAATGGCACAGCACATGTCACAACAACAAACAACACAAGTTGAAAAACATTTCAAGCAATATTCAGATCACTTAAACTATATTTTCCTATCTTGAGAGCATCGAGAAGATTTTACTAGCTGCATTGACTCATAAAAAAGTAATCTTCGTCGAACAAGCGGAGGTTGACAAGGAAGCTGATTAGGGTACTTTGCACACAAAAATGCCCTTAAACGAATGCGAAGAATGAAAAAAATTCGGAATAATAATAATAAAGCCTACAACAAACATCGGCAACACAACCCCAGCCGAAATTGATTTCAGTTTCCGACAGTTTCGGATTAAGCGTCTAGAAATCATAAATTATTTGCTGAGCAGAGAAATCTCTACTGATTCACAAACCCGTCCCATGAAACGTAATGGCAAGGTACAAATGGAATACGCTTCATGGTTTCTGCTGAACTAAATTAAACGGAATTGTGAACGTGTAAGCCTAGTAAACAGGGTCTAAATGAGAGATTGGGCAACAAGAATCCGATGGACAGCAAAAAAAACTGCACAGCAACCTTAATGATCTTATTAGGACGAAATTGAGAAAGTGACGTGAGAGTAATGGAGTCCAACAGGGTGGAGGGTTTTCTCGACACATAAAGCAGTAAGAAAAATGTCCCAAAATGTGTGACAATCAGTTTAATATAGGGTGCTGACATAAGCTGTGCTCATATGTTCTTTAACTATTCCAAAACTTTATGAATTCTCTCATAGAACACTAGCTTATCATTTTAATACGACCCCAAAGTTGAACATATGCACACCCAAGTTCATCAGTAAGCATGGACGAATTTACTTTCCGCCCCTGCAATTTACCCTGGAAAAGTTGAACTCTGATGACATCGTTAATAAAGTGAATTAATGGAGCACGAAGAAAAGAACTTTATTTCTATTTTCTAAATTAGTTAATACAACCGATCGCATGGTACGTCAGGGTTGGAAAACACAACTCAACTGAAAGTTTCGCTCAACTTTGACAAACATTTCAGAGCAATTTTAGATCAAAAAGGTTTATTTCAAGCATCTACAATAAGAAACGATGAGACAAAAACTACTTTCCAACCCTGTGCAACATTAATTTGAACAGTTTTGTTCCTGGCAATGTCATAAAATGAACGAACGAAGGTAATCCCAATCCTGCTTCACCGCAGCTTCACAAATTTCAAACTTTGTCACAATGTGAGTTTTGATTGCGGTAAAAAGAACGAGCTCAGCTATGTATTAAGGGTTCTGCTTGGATTTTTTCGTTAGTGAAAAAATCTCTACCAGCTTCGTATTAAAATTCATAACAGACCACAATAAATTTTACTCATGAAATTTTCGAACACTTCATCTCTAAACTAACGAATTCGTTGAAAAGTCTTGGTTAAAAATTTCTGGTGCGAAAGAAAATACGAAAAATTGCTGCCAAACCATAGAAATTTTAAATTATTCTGTTTGTTCCTGTGACACTAAATGCTTCTGGACTCTTACCATAATTTATCGCCGACATTAAGATTCTGACTTTTATGCTGCAACAATTTATGAATTTTTGGGAAGGAAAATTGCGGAAGACAAGAAGAAGCAAATTTCACTTTTAATACTTCCCATCAAGTGAAAATTTTGTGTCTTGCAGACAAGCCATTCGGGCGTTGCGGAAAGTTGCGTAACAAAGCTTCCATGTTAGAATGAAATAACGAATTAGGAAGATTACGGAAATCAACGATAATCCTTAAAGCTCCTGTTCAGCCCAACAAAACAGCATAAAAATAAAAGGCAAGAAAAAATGAAGTCATGGTTTTTTATTAAGGAAATTTGCTTGGGCGTGCTTGACCATTACATAATATTTCATTATTTATTCTTTCCTTCGAGCCAACATTATGGACGAGAGTTAAATGCGAGGAAACGGGAACATAAATGCAAACAGCGAAGATGAAGGAGTAGGTCAAGTAAAGGCAAAAGTTTCATTTAGGTGATCAAACAAGAAAAATTTACACGGAGAAAGCAAACAGTCATAAATTGATGAACTATGGGACGGTATAAAAAGAACGGCATGAACGGTCATGCTTGCAGCAGTAAAAGTTAAAGCACAGAACGGTTTTCGAAGGAGTTGAAGTTAAAGCTGTAAAGGTCTTCTTCCGACCCATTTAAGCACTTATTTAACATAGTTTGCTTCTTCCTCTCTTAGTTTGGCGTAAATTTGAGCAACCAGTGGCCTCCTACACAAATATGACAAGTCGCGTCTCTTTCCAGGATCGCGTTGCAGCATCAAACGGTTCAAATCATTTATTTCAGGCACATATTTGCGTCGTAAGCACTGGATAGCTGGGGGAACGAACTCCAGCTTGTGATTCAAAATACGAGTCTTGTCCTACAAATTAAAGTTAATTACCATGAAATCAAAAGGCGGTTAAAACTCGTGCTTACTGCTTGTGTGAACGGGTATTCCATCATTGCCATTTCGTAGAAAATTATTCCAAGCGCCCAAACTAAAAGGATTACGAGATTAATTCAACGTGAACAAGCCGTGGCTGTGTTTACTCACTGTCGACTGTTTTGTCGTACGGCTGGTGCAAATAAACTTCCGGTGCCATGTAGGTGAAGGTTCCGATTGCAGTGTAATATTCTGCGTTATGGCCCGAATTCAATTTGGCAACTCCGAAGTCGGCGATTTTGAGACGATGGAGGGTGTCGACCAGAATGTTGTCTGGCTTAAGGTCACGATGGATAATTGCTCTCGAGTGCAGAAACTTGAGGGCGACCGCAACGTCCATGAACAGCGCCAAAAGGTCAGACTGGCTGAATTTCCAGTGGTTACTTTTAAACTTTGCAAGCATTGTCTGCAGCGAACCTCGTTCCATGTACTCCAAAATGAAGTTCCAGTCAACTTTTGATTTGTAAAACATAATCAACTTGACAATGCGAGGATGATTCACGCTCATCAGAACTTCGAGCTCCGCGATGACGGTCTTCACGGTGTAGCCTTCCTCGAAGGGAATCTTCTTGATGACTCGCAACTTTCCTTTGTGAACGCACTTGTACACTTTCCTGGAGAAATACAGCTTTGAAATTAATTTCTTCATTGCGCAGTTGTTGCTACCTACCCGAATCCACCAGATCCGATCAAATCCAGCACAGCAACACCGTTTCTCCTGTCAAAGTCCATTTTGAATAAAGTTGTATGATTAAAAGTTTTAATGCCGACTGTGGCCTTGGAACGTACAAAAACAACTGCGAAGGGCGTTCGGAGAGTGCTGATGGGCATTCGATCTTGACTGATAACGGAAGAGAACAAAAAACTCACACCAGCTCGGTAAGGCAATGTGTACGCTGCTTCCCACTGTATCCGCAAAAAGCGTCACTGAACAAACTCTTGTTCCCTTTCTTGAAAGCTTGCTTGCAGTGGTTAGAAGCGTAATAACGATGCTGTTGCTTTTAAATTTTAATTAGAACTCCAACGTTCTTGTAAAAACATCTCTGGCTAAGTAATTTGCAATTCTAATTGAAAAGCATGTTAATAAAACTTGTGATTAATTCAAATCATTGATAACAGCAACTTTTAGTGTTGGTATTTTTGCATATTCTCGACGCTTTTGGCGCTGGCTGAATACATTGACACCTCTTAACCCATTGCTGGTCATGTTTTTATGTTTCAGCGGCAATTTATTCAACAACTTGAAAAGGGTTTTTCTCAAATTGCCGTAGGGACCACCGAAAGTTTCAGTTAAGTAAAAGTTTTATCATAAAACGCATCATGAAAATTTTCCAAGAAGCTTTTCGATCAGCAAGAAAACTTGCAATTTAAAACTGTTTTCACGAATCTCAAGAAGCTTGTAAAGTAATTAATTTAAAAGAACACTCCAACAAAAACTATCTATCGCCCGAATTGCTGAAGGAAACTTTTTGTTCACTCCCGTACTTCACTTCTACTTCTATTGTGAACTTTTTCTATGCAGTAAATCTTCATCGGCTGTCTAAAGCGAAGGAGAAAAGAAAAAAGTTTTAATGAGATTGACCACAATTCTTTATATTGACAGATACCCCAAGGGGCAACTTAAAGATAACTTTCACGATTGTTCTCATTCTTTGCTTCTTCATCAATTCGAAGAAAAACTTTCAAGAACAACATCACTGCCTGGACAATGACTAGAAGCAACAGAAGATTCCGCTCCATCCCCAGCAATAATAATCAATCATCTGTCCATACAAATGCGTACAGTATGATGAATAAGACGAATTGTTCTAGTTTGACACTAGTTTTAACATTGGCATTGCTTTCTATCTCTCGCATTTTTCTTTTTGCAGAAGATTAATGACCGCTCGGCCAGCAACGTAATGCTTTTATTCTTCATACTGCAACGCTCATATCAAAATCGCACACAGTACAACATTTTCAGGATTCGGCATGCATACGTAGAACGCTTAACATACAAAAGCTATAAACAAAGGCAAGCAAAATAATCATACGATATAAATTCTAGGAAGGTAAACCTATTGAAGAGTTCAGCCAAGCGCTACTCAACTTGCTTTTTTAATGAAGTTATAGTCGATTTCGTCTGATAACGTGCTTCATTTTCCTCGCCATCGACGTGATATTGTTTTTTGTTAAACGCTTTTCTCTGTGTTTATAAATTATACGATAGAGTGAACGTTCCGATAAGGATGTTCGGGATAAAATTACGGCGTCGCTCGTAAATAATGTCAAGTTTTATATCTTTATTTCATTTCTCGGTTGCTCTAACTTTTATGAGCAGAGTATAAAAATTCGGTCGCTATGTGATTTCTAGCTCGAAAGCTTATTCTCTTGCGCTTGTGATTCATTTCAATCGATTTGGTATTTTTCTTAGAATTTAAAATGTCGGTAACAAACTTTGAGAGCAATTTACCGGCAATTTCTTTCACAGCAGCAAGAGTCTCTTGAGTAGGCGGTCGAACGCGTGTAATTGAATTTACGTTGAGGAAGGAAGTTTGCAATTGAAAGCTCGCTGAGAAAGAAATTGAATGTTCAAGGCTGCAGGTTTGAAGTGAAATCAAAAAGATTCCTTGACATTCTATTGGAAGGCGTTGACGAAGATACTTCTGTGCTGGATAAGACCTTGAGTTAGGAATACGCGATTAGGAATAGCATAATTAAAACGAACCTGTTCGTGCTCCCTCTTCAAATAATTCACAGGTTTCGTCGCTGCTTTCCGCCAACACTCCCACTTTGAATTAATATTTAAATAACTTTGTGAAGAATCAGTCACTCATAAATTGATATCCGCCGCAAAGTTCAGGGAGCAAAGCCATGGAATTTGTTCAATGCCGCAATCTTTAGCATATAAATTGCTTAATCAACATAAACTATGAGGCGTTTGACATTTCCGAAGCAATGCTCTTCGATGTTAAATCGAAATACATTTAACCGCAAATCACTTCCAGAATTTAGTGACAACTTTAGTGCATAGTTCAGATATTTCAGTCGAACATCGTTACGAAAACCATGTGGATTGATGATTCGCCCTGTGGCTTGTGTGGCATTGGAAAAGGCAAATAATGTTCAAAGCTTGTTGGCAGGATTTACTTTTTTTGTTATAAATACAAAGTCGAGCAGCGTTTACAGCAATAAAGACAAAAGTGATTTAGGAATTAAGTGTTTTCAGTGTCTGAAGCCCGTTATAAATGCTCTGAAAACCCTTTCAAGATCACTTAAAGGTTCTCAAATAAATTCGAGAAACCCTTTTTCAAGCCTCATAAATCGTGCCATTTTATCATGTCCGTTCAAATCCCATTCGACGTTATTTATGAACGCTGTCGGGGAAGAAAATCGGGACAAATCGAGTAGGATTCGTGTTTGGGCTTTCTTCCCTTTTGCGTTCGTATCATAAAAATCAACATTTACGCGGGCTTACGACGATTCGGAACATCGTCGGATAGATATTATTTATGCTTCATGAATATCCTTTAAGCATGTATACAAGGAAAGAAATGACGGAGAAGGAAAGGGGACCGAGTATCAAGTTCAACGCAGCTTTGAAGCCTGATATGTATTTTTAGAGGAAAACGTCGAGAATTTTCATTGGAATGCTCAAATAACTCGAATATTCACTGCAGTGCTATGAATAGAAGGTGCGGCTATCTCAACGAATGGCAAAATCTCCATCAAAGTGAACCGAAAGGTTTGAAATGGTATTCTCGCAAAAATCTTGTCAAACTCAAATTTGTTGGCTCCCCGCGTTTGGATATCTTAAAGATTGGCTCGACAAATTTGTATAAATTTATTTGAAATTGATATCATCGCTTGATATAAAAAGGAATAAAAAGATATTTTGTTTCAATAAACTCCAGCGAGATTGTAGTGAAACCGTGTTTGAATCGCTCCTGCATGGTTATGAGTCGAGGCTCAGCAATAAAAAGATATTATTTTCACATGCGGGGAGTATCGTGCGATAACAATGGTATTTTATTTTTATCTTTCTGGCTCTTATTATCTCCAGGTTATACTGGTTGCCACCTTTTTCCGGTGTTATTTTTACGATTCTTAGGAATCTTCAGGTAAGCCAGCAGAGAGAGTCGCAGAAATATTAGAAGAAGCTGATCCTTGACGTCATAGCAGCTTGAACAAACCTCTAATAAGATAAACTGTGAAAGAAACTTCACTCTTTGGGGAAGCATTAAAGCATTAGGATCAAACATTCCGAGACCACATACGATTCAATTTCTTTTCTAAAAGCAATCCAAAAACAGAATTTCATCACATTTTAAGCGAATCCCCACAGAGTGACGAAGTTTGTCAACATCTCCTCATCCATTTATCCACACTCGACTTCTCTCAAGAACAGAAATAACGTTCCTTGCTTTTTTAAAGCAATTGTGAAAGCAATTTCCAGCAAAAATTTACTGCTTGGAGATAAATTGAATTTATTCAAAAGGCAGTGTGCGATGACAAATATGGTAAATATGTAAGCTTTCAATTTCCTCCTTTGCTTTCTTCTTGTGACAATTCTTAAAATCAAAGAAAATACAACGAAACACGAGAAAATAGATTCCTTTGATATAAAACTCGCGAGAACGTAAAAGTGATGTTTTGATTTATCTAAGCCAACCCTTTTGTGACGAGATTCCTTCTTTCGTGCCATGAGGATTTTCACAGACGCCTGCAAGTTTAAAGTTTCTTCAGCGAAAATAAATGTTCTGCATTCGAAAATAAATTTTCTACTATCGACAAAATCACTTTTTCACAACAAACTAGATCAATTTTTTTTTATCAAATTCACCGAAAATTGAAGCTACCGCTGTACTTAATACAATTTCCTGAGTTTTTCTCAACTAAAATAATTTCATTTAGTGCCAACTGTTCCGTTCATAAATGTCAGATGCAAATGGATAAATTTGCTTGGAGTATCAACAGATGTCAGGGAAACATTTGATAGCCTAGATAAAGTCTTATTCTTTACTTGCAGAACGTGAGACTTTATTTAGAGATAATATTTTTTTTAAATGCTGCCGTTAGGATTGTGTTTTCTGAACAAGAAGGCGAATGAAATCAACAGCAAAGATGTTAAAGGTGTCCATCGATGAAATATTTTCGTCATCAATTCCGCACCTTTTTCGATGTAGTGTCGGTAATAATCATTAATCTTATTTTCCGTTAGAGCTTTTTCAAACATGAAGATGAGACGACCTGAAAAAGGTCTCCCGTAAAAAATGAATGTTGATTTTCTAGCGTGTGAAGAAACCTCAGCTGGCACAATGACCGAAAAGTCCAGCGGTTTCTCTTTTAAAATGATTTTCTTTCTTTATTCAGCTTGTGGAATTCCGGTTTCTGGTTATAAATTAAATATCATGCTTTTTTGGAGAAAAAACTTGAGCACAATGGAAAAAGAAATGAAGGGAGGAATTTACTGCGTGGTAAACAATTAATTTCAATTGCACTTAAACTTCTTCACGGCTGTTTAATAGATTTTCACAATTTTACACGAATGTTTTCTGAATAATTTATTAATGACTCCCTGCTCCACATTGGGTGGTATTTAAATTTCCGGAATTTGATTGAGTTTCACTTTCCAAAAAGTCAACCGGTTCAGTGAAAGAAACTTCACATTAAGGCCTGCATTTAACAGTTGGCTCGTTAGAGCTAATAAAACTAATAATTTTTTGTGTCAACAACAATTCCATATTTTTCAATTACCATTTTAATCAACGAATAACTATCAGTTTTGGCGGATAAAGAGTTATTGCATAATGCATGTTAAATGTTTTTGCAGTCGAAAAGTCGAATCAATACTTTGCAAATTTATGCAGATTCAGTCGTTTTCATGCACAAAAGTTTCAACATTTTGCGAGAATTTTCAATTAATATTATTAGAAAGGCTAGTATGTGGAATATATTGTTTTGCAACGAATCGTATTTTATCGATATTTATCATATTCTGCTTGCTGTTGCCTAGACTGGAGCTTTTCTTAAAAAACAGAAATTTTATTTTGAACTTTTTGCTCCTAGTCACAATTATTCTGACATCCAGCTATTAAAACTTTCAACACCCAATGTAATTTTTT
>JPYR01001099.1:2289-14853 GCA_000775305.1 Belgica antarctica
GAAAACAAATAAAGAAAACTTTAAACGAATGCCACGGGCAAATCCAATTAAGCGTTCCAAGGAAGGAAAGGGTGGAAAAGAAATGTTTTCGTCTCGAAATGAATGCCCGGAGGTGCTTGCTGACTGAATCCAATGCAAATCTTGTTCTTAACTTCAAAAGTACACTCGCAGTTCCATTTCTTACCTTGTAGCCCTTCAAATTATCCACGACACATGCTAACAGCGCGTCCCTGCCTATCGTCACCGTTATGTTGGGAATCGGCTCGGCGAACCTCGGAAAGTTGGCTTCTGCAAAGAATTTAGAGCGTCAGACGATGAAAGCCAGATTTTACGGGCTGCGTTGCCACTAACCATTGTTATGATCTGAGTTCTCTCCTTTTTGCTGCTTTCCTGCAAACGCGAGGGGCGAGAAGAGAAAGAAAAATCGTCAGGAAAATAAGTTTCTCGCTCAGATAAGATCTCGGTGCTGAATTTCTCCCTCAGATTGTTCACTTTCGTTTAATGTCGTGTCGTTTATGGCAGTAATTTTTTATATCTTAATGATTGTCGGAGTCACTCACAACATTATCACGTTTATTTAACTTTTAAAAGTTCACATGCATGATGTTCATTGTCACATTTTTCATGTCCACAGATGGGACGGAACAACAGCACGAAAAAGCAGTCGAAAGATTTAGGAGAGTTTATTTCCACAACTTGCTATCGGGATGAAGCTGTTGAATAGAATCTGAGCACTTGTTTTTACATGGTCATTGCTGATTCGTGACGAGAATGTTTTATATGCAGCACGGACTTAGAAATAGTTTCTCACTCGTGTTAAATCGGGCGAGAATGAAATTTGTCATAGCTTTCGTCGGCCGTGGATGGAGATTACTCCTTCTGTGGAAGTTATTATAGCTTTGTCGGATCGCATCACGAAACAACGTGCAGATTTTTATTTCCCAAGTTTTTTTTCGTCGGGAAGCGTAGGTTGACGGTAGACAGAAGAAAGTGTTCAAAATTATGAGAACTTGCATGGGGGAAATGTGGTGACAGTGGAAGAAGACTTTGCACTAAGTGTGTTAACGTTGGCTTTAGATTCTTTCGAAAAAGATTTCTTTTAAGCTTCGCTTCGAGCTTTTAAGTGTAAGAAATTGTTTGAGAAAATTCTATGCAAAGTCTACTTTGGACGACCTTTTGATGGAACACAGGAAATTTCGCTCTGGAACTTTGCATTCACTTGCAGTCTATGAACTCAATTATTTTGATAACGTAAATGAACTTCTAATCGAATAGAAACATTCTGCATCCATAACGATCAAATGCATTCGTGGATAAAATTAATAAACTTTTCCTTGAAAACTCATTTCCTGTGTGAAGTTTCCGATTGGAATTATCAATTATTCATGCCGTCAACTCTCGGCAACAGTTCTAGGAAGTTAGTCATTTCGAACGTCACAACTTTGCAAAACAAAGCGGAAAAATAATCCGTCAAAGTTTTTTTCTTCATATCCATGAACTTTTCCCAGCATCCGAGTCATGACATGTCGGACACTCGTGAAATTGTTTTTATCGCTCACGTCAAGTTAACGATCACTTTTTCCCTTCACGTACGACGGCTTATCGCCTTGGAAGAAGTCAGTTCGTGGGTACACTAGCGATTGTTATTCTAAAGGATTCCAAGATTTCTCTGCACAGTTTATGGCACAATAAAAAAAAATGTTCCCAGAGCATGGCAAAACTTTTTTGACATTGCACGTAAAACTTTCGCATTAAAAGCGAATAATCGTTTCAACTTTTATTTCAACTTTTTCCAACTGTTTAATGAACTTTTGAACAATTCCAATCCTTTCACTGAACTTAAAGCGCATTTCATCGAGATTTAAACACAAAAACTTATTGAACGGTTCAGTCACAACAAATTTCACAGTTTTCTTCTTCCTTTCAGCTAAAAAATCACGATTTGTGTTCGTGGCAGCTATTGATAAGCTAAAGCATTTAAACAAACATTTCTTTCTCTTGTTCTTATCTTTCGTTGTCTTATTTTTATGAACTTTTTTCTGAACGTTTCGAATTGAGAGTCTCAATAAATTGCTAAAAGCTTGAATTACTTTCGTTGTCTGCAGTTTGGCATACGCGATTTTGATCTTTTTGAAAGCAATGATGGACTTTTGATAAAACGCTTGTTTATATGGAAGAAGTTTTGAAGAACTTAACGTTTTATTGAACTTTATAAACATCTAAAAATTGATGAAAGAGTTTTGTGCAATTTCAAGAAACTATTTCTTAGAAGACTGAGATAAAAAACGGCATAAACCTTGTTCACATTAAAAACAATCTTAATCAATCGATAAAAGAAACACTTCAAGTTTATTTTTATCAATGAAATCCAATCACGTTCATTTGAAATTCTTTTGTTTTTCACTTCAAAGTTCTTCGAAAATCTTCCCCAAACTCCAAACTCGAGTATGTCTTCTTCACTTTTTCTTTTTTTTTATTTGCAAATCCTTAGTTACCGCACAGCACATAAAATCAAACATTATCGTCAGACTTTTCTCGTTTCTCTCCTTAACATCGTTACGACTTTTAAATGTTTTGTCTCGTCGGATTATCACAGATTTATCACATTAAATCTTCTAATATCGCTATTACTCAATCTACACGTCTTTTGTCGCTGCTTTTTTGACGAGACTCGAGCTTGTTAAAGCCAAAGTGAGTGTAAACAGATTGACACGATTTCATCACTTTTTCCGCCCGTGCACTTTACGTTCACCGTTATGGCTTTAATTAGTACAAAACTTACCACTAGAGAGTGACGATGATATAGTGTGGGTGTACAGAGCATACAAATAAATGCAAATGTATCCGTTAAACTTCATGTTTTTGCTGCTCAATGTGTACTGCACTTTCGAGTTTTTTCATTATTTTCGTATATTTTGTGTTGAATATGTTCATTCCATATCCGTATGCTGCTGCATTACAGCGAGCGCCCTGAACTGGGCAGGATAGCAACTAATGGAATTGAATTCTGGCTTTGCATTTCCAATATGAAAATTGAAGCATGTAATGTTTGTAAGCTTTCATTAAAATTATTAAAACTCCCAGCGTATCGCTTTTACATAAACACAGCAGGGAAGTTATTTGCGCCTTTCACTGCAATTGCACATCACTCGCATTTATATTCAAGATTTTTGTAATCAGGAAGTTTTGAAATGGAAAACATTTTTTATGCATTTCAGTTATTTCACTCTGCAATCATGTTCATGCACTGATAATTGCACATGGATATGCACGCATAAATAGTCACCGTACAGTGCTTCGAACTTTTTAATCCATTAAAAGTCACAAGTGGTGAATTTCCTACTATCACTTTTAATTAAGAAATTCAATTTAATTGAAATGTTCAACTTTCATGGGCAGCGAAAATTAAATCACTTTCAGCTCGCTTCAATTCTGCCAGACGACTGATGGGTTGAAAAACGCTGCTTCTGTGGAACGGAATAATGTGTATCTGTAATGCAGATCTGAAGGGGGAAGCGATTCATTCGTATCAAGATCAACGAGAAGAATTCGCCCATCCGCATGCGCCAAACAAAACCGATTGGAAGTGCTTCGTGGATTCTTTACATCACTTGACTCCCGTCAGCACACTTCAGGGTGAATTGGGGAAGTTAAACTTATTAATCGACACTGGCGCGTAATAAAGGCATTTTTAAACATCGAAATTTATTGAGTTTCTTTGTTTTTTCGCGGAACTTTTGTCAGGCTGCTGTAACGGTGATTGTAGAATCAATAACAGTGGGAGTAGTTTGAAAATGATGAATAAGTGGATTTGAGAGACTTGTGTGCAATCTACAGGTTTATTGGTTTTTGCATGGAGAGTTAATTTTTATACCATTCAAGTTCAAAATAGTGTAAAATTGTATTCAAAGTCTTATATTTTAAACTGGCGACCTGAATTTAATCTACAAGGTTTTTTATACCATTTATTAATCAGGCTTCTTCAAGAATTTATACAAAAAGTTTAAATGGTCTCAATATTATTATTTTTTTTAAGTTTGCTATCTAAATTTGCAATTCAAGTTGACGGGTAAAAAATATGCTTATTAAATTGACGCAATTATACCATTTCAACAGTTTCGTTACATTTGAACAATGTTATACCATTTAAATTAAAAAAATAACGCATTCAGAATACTTCAATCTGAGCCGAAAAACTTAAAATTGAAGTCATGTTTTAAACTAAAAAACATTGCAAATCAACACAACACAACAGTTACACCTTTATGCCATTACGCCAATCCACACCTCGTCCCATCTCTCTCGACGTCATTTTTCACATCTCCCCGATGATGAATTTCCCTCCAGTTTCGTTGTTAGCGAGGAGTGATTGATGAATGTGGAAAATTGCATGATTTTCAAGATTTTCTTTTGACTCCGAACAAATCCAATTTTCAAAGCTGCTTCTGTTCTGAATAAACTCATTGTCTTCTGTTGAAAAACAAAAAGAAAAAATGTTGTTAATGAAATTTCCCAATCAATTAAAGTGAATTCAATGCTCGTATCACAATTTGTTGTTTTTGGAAGCCTTTAAGCTCTGACTTTTGACTTACGATGTTTCAATAATGCGAAGATTTCTCTTGCGAAATCAAATAAGACAGATAAGAAGCTCCATGTCAACCCCAATGACATTTCGAATCAGTTCAAGTTTAACTCAGGCTGTTTATTGGTGAACATTTGGCAGTCTGATCACGTCGCCGAAGCATCCGAGAAGCCGATTCCCGACCATTAAAAATTTATGGTATAAACCTTGACGCTTGAACTTTATTAGGCGTAAATCTGTGTGGTTTCAGATTTCAACTCTCGTTTCACCTGCCGAAAACTGTAAATTCTGGCGGTGAAATAAATTAATTAAAAATTAAATGAAAAGCACCATAAATAATCTGATGTACGATGACAGCTTCATGATGAGATGTTCTCGAGAGTTATTACGCCATATATCACTGCGATGTTGTGTCATCCAAGAGAGATAAGTATTAAGCTGATGTTTTATCATATTCTAGGTTGATGAAGTCGAATGAGTGGTGGTAATGTTTGCACATTTCATTATAAAATTTCCGAGAGAAAAAAGAGAGAAAATGATAGCAGCAGCGTCCGCCACCCAGCATAATATGTCTTTAACCCCCCGAAGGGATTTTAATTTTTTGACTTTTTGACTTCATCAAATAATGAAACAATCCATCATGCTTTAAGCCGAAACGAGGCAAAAAGATCTTTTGAGAATATTTGATGAATCATTCGGCTTCTTTCTGCTAGAGTTCATTGAGATGTGAATGACATTATTTGAACAAGACTTTTCGATTTAACTTTAATGAGATTTGGCGGGGCTTAGTTTCGAATCAATCAAGGCAACATGATGGTATAATTTATAAAGCGCTTTAGAATTCTGCCGAACAACTCGATAAGCTGAAGCGATCGTCCAATAATTTTCAATCGAATAAACTCCCCGAGTTGAAATCGATTTTCTTCAACCTCCTAATCGGGTGCCATGTGATGCAACATCCTTAAAAGAAACGTGTTAAGCGTATAAAATTCTCAACACTATTCAATAATCATTTAGTACGTGCTAAGAATGCCAAGTTCCCACTTGGATTTGCTTAAATCTCCCAAGATATGCAAGACGGAGAAATCTGATTAAAGGTACAAAGTTTCAATTTGTGAATGCTTGAGAAGTAATAATCGATTTGAATTAGGTTAATGCATCGCACGCTGCATGGACTGTTGACACACTTTTGAGACTTTGAAATGGTTTACAGAAGGTCAATCATGAATCAACTTAAAGTTCAAGACCGTAAATGCAAATTGATTTGGGTTAATAAACTTGAAGATTTAAGGAACTGCTTTCAAAACTGTTTTATTGAAGCTTTATTGATCACTGAATAAGTTTAGATGATGGAATCGTCGAAAATTATAACTTGTCGACTTATAACTTGTGAAAGTTGTCAACTTAAATATGTATACTAAATGTGTTTCTTGAATCGTCTAAAGTAAAATAGTATAAAACCACTTTGGTATAAATAAATAATTTTTTTTTGAAGTGCCATTTAAAACTGTTTAAAATGGTATAAAACTAAAAGGTATAAAATCAGCAACTGCTTCCAAACTAAGTGAATTGTTCCTTCTATTTTTCGTCTAAACTCAAATAGCTGTAAGATTTTTACCCAAGTTTTACTGCAGACGTAAAATTGTCTTAAACCAATTATTTTAAAGTCATCCAATCAACCTAATTCAAAAACACAAGGGTTCAGGTTCTCCAATTAAAACACCCACAAACATTGGATTCACTAATAAATTCACTCGAAGTCCCATCCTTCACACTAGAGACGAGAAAATCTTGATCAAATATTTGTCTTGGTGTATTCATTCGAATCAATAAAACACTTACGAACATTATATCATACAAACATGAACGGTAGCTTTTACATCTTAGGTAAACAGCAGAGCTGCGATATCATCATGTGGAAGCAAATGTTTTATTGAATTGTAACTTTGTTTCCCTTGGAGAAATCAGCTAAATGATGAGAAACAATGGGAAATCTATTCTAGATCTTGTTAGATGCAAGCGAAAGCCTGTGCTTTAACAAAGCATGATGTTCATTGCAACAATTTCGATGTTATCATAGGGCCTTACCACAATTAAGCCTTTTGTGTTAGCTATCTGATCGACTTAGATTCGATTCACTTCGCTTTATGACGTCATTGTCATGTCAGAAATTAATTGTCTGGATGGAAAGATAACAGCTCAATACGAAATTTCGCTTTGTCGCCTTAAACTTCGCTCGACACATCACCAAATTGATATTGACAGAGAAAAACCATAGAACAGAAGCTAAATAATTAATGTCGGAAATGTCTCGAGCGATAAATGTTTTTCCTGTTGTTTTTGCGAGGCGGATTATAATCGTATAAAGTTTGACAATGAGACGCTCTATTAATGGCGAACATCGAGATAAGAAGCGGATGCGAGATGAGAAACTGAATGGAAGATATTTATTGGCTTTAAATAGGAGAGAATGCCGGATCAATTTCTGTACCCACGACCAGCATATGATTTGGATTAGTGCCGAAATGAATTGCCCACATAATCGTTGGTTGTGTGAAATCGATTCCGGATTTAAACGATGATTCGAGATCGACGAAAGCTGATTCCAATCAAAGTTTAATGAAATCTTTCGAGGAATCGACACAATGCTTCAGTTTTATAACCAATGCCATCAGGCTTGACTGTTATTGTTCAAGTTTCAGATGAAAGAATTTAAATTTTAAAGCGGAGGTTCAGCTGAAATCGTAAAATTGAAGCTGGTTTGAACCGAGT
The DNA here is from genome assembly GCA_000775305.1 of Belgica antarctica. Taxonomy (NCBI): domain Eukaryota; kingdom Metazoa; phylum Arthropoda; class Insecta; order Diptera; family Chironomidae; genus Belgica; species Belgica antarctica. The sequence goes on from JPYR01001099.1 coordinate 9,644, forward strand.
TTTCGAAGCCATTTTGTTGAAGTTATTTTTAGAAAGATTTTTGGTGGAAAATGTTTTTCTCCGAACTTTTTGTTGACGTAAATAAATCACGTCGACGAGATCCATGAAACCGAATCTCCCAGCAAAATTCGCCCGAAAAGTTTAAGAAAAGCTTCGGAAAAGCACTTAAATTCGCGTTAAACGAACGGAAGCTTTCGGAAAACCGCCTCAATGACAATTTTTCTGTTTCTTTCTTTCGTCTGATTCGATCACGTCAAAATTCTATGGCATCGTTGTGAAAAATTGTTAAACACAGAAACTTTGTTCTGCCACCCCCGCTCTTCTGTTCCTAGAAGTAGAAGTAAGAATAATTGATTCGCCATATGATGCCAGCTTCGAAGATTTGTTAAGCGAAACGATTTTTTTCAACGCTTTTTCAATAACCATTTGCTACGTGCCTCGAATTTTCAACACAAAACGTGTTGTTAAAAAGCAGAGTTTCGAAGGAAACGAAGTTTCACAGAAGATTTAAGACTTACACAGATTTGGATGCGAGAAATAGATAAGTCAGGGCGACAATATCCCAGAAAGTGCTGCACACTGAAGATTAAAAGCATTAATTTTGGCCAAGTGTGGTCGATTGCTTTTGTCTCGAGCGATTCCGGATTATGAAAGAGAGTCAGGCAAGCATGAAAGAGTTTCAAACCTATGTTAAATCTCAACCCCTAGGTTTAAAATTGTTGTTCGTATTGCCGTTGTACACTCGAAATTCATGTTTTTGTGATTCACATTGCTATGTCCTTGTTAAAGATTGGAAAAAGTCCAATCTGATTTCTCTCTTTTAGCATGTTTATTTTATACGATGGCTTCAACTTAAATTGGAAATGCTCCATCGTAGATAAATTACATAAATTATGCAATCTCCATTCACATGGGAGAATAGGCGAGTAGAGAGAAAACGTCTTAAAGGAAAAGTCTTGAATAGAAAATGTTCGTCTCAAATGTTCGTTCTTACTTCTTCACTGATTTTCTCGTGGAACACGATAAGGTACAAGTAAGAAAGTTGTGTCAGGCTTAAGAATTTATTTTGCATACACAATAAGCAAGCGAGAATCCACCGGAAATAAATCAATAAAGTTTGATGATTTATTTAATCCTTAACCGTTTCTGCTTTTTTTTTCTTCTTCTGTTGTACTTCTTGTTTCCGATTCAACGCTTCTCGATCATAAGATGAATTGGAAAATGTAATTTGACATGAAATTGATTCAATTTTTCAAAGTGATACGAATTACTGAGAAGAGAAAGAAAAAAGATTTGTGAAAGAGAGAAAAAAGATTTTGGATTTCTTGTGATAAGAATGGTGAATTAGAGAATCCATTGTAAAGAACTTTAAGCAGTTTGCAGTCTTGAGCTTAAAGAACACTTGTGAGTGTCAGTTGACTCAGCAATAACGCTTCGACACATTTTTTTTTAAATTCAAACAAGCTTTCTAGATGTTTAAAGACAAACGAAATTGAAATAACTTTCAAAAGCATTTTATTTAATTTTGTTTGGATGGTTTAAACAGTGTGGATATTTTTTTAAACAGAAACAAAATCTTGAATCATCGAATTAGTTTCAATCAGCCTCTTGTTTTCCAGTCTTTGAATAACAGCCGTAAAGTTATACTACAAGGTTGAAAGAAGAATTATGAATGAAAAAAGAAAAAACTTGACTAACCTGGAGATTCAGTTTTTCCAACGGAATTAGACTAAGAAGAGATTATTTCTTGGGATAGTTTTAATGACAACTGTTCATAGGCTATGCCTTCTTTTAACTGCAGATGTCACAAACTTTTTAAACTCAGTAACGTTTTTGAAACTGATTATTGCCTTGATTGTTCTGATTCTGTTTCAAGAAATCTTCTTGATAAAAATTTGATGTTGCGCCTTCACTCCACTCTGCCGTTTGGTTGAAATTCATCTGCATCGACATGTCTGGCATCAATTGGCCGTAGTTATACATTCCGTTCATGTACTGGGACATCGCATCGGCAGGATAGAAAGCTTGGTTTACCACCTCAATGTTCTGATCCACAACTGACTGCGATTGGTTCAAGCTTTGCGTTAAAGAGTTCATTAGATCGTTTGCAATACCCGACTTGTCTTGAAAAGCATTGACAGTTGACTTTAAACTTTCGTTCAACAGGCTTGGAGAACTTACGCTGATTTTCTTCACTAAGCTTCCGTCGTCGAACTCGTCATCGGACAAGTCCACCTTCGGAACACTCTCAGACGACTTCTTGAGTGCTTGCAAGCACACTTTTTTCTGGATGTCAGTCGTGGAATCATTTTCTCGTTCACCATCTCGAAGATCGACAAATTGCTTCAATCGTTGAACGCGAGCCGGGTCGATTTCTTCAATTTTACTTAAATATATGATGAAGTGCGATTGTTCGGCACTCGTCAGATCCACAAAGTTGCGCAACAAAATCTGAAGTTCTTCATCAGACAAGTTTTCCAAAGACGTTGATGCAGCACTGGTGGCTTTGCTGTCCGAAACGGAAGAAGTGGTGGACTGTGATGATGTGCTTGATTCAGCTCTCTTTTCAAGCTTGGCGATGGGTTCTTTCGATTCCATGAAACTGTCGATCAATGCTTCGATTTCTTCAGTGGAAACGTTTTCTCGACCTTCTTCCATCAAACTTTGCACGATCAGTTGGGCGATTTTGAGTCTAGCAACGACTTCTGAGTCTTCCATGACTTCAACTTGCTGGGTTTTGGGTGGTTCAGTGTTTTCAATTATTTTTGGCTTGCGTCTGTTAACGTCGTGGAGCAGTGTTGCAATTTTTGTGATCACACGCTTGACCGGCGTGATTTTGTTCGCTTCAAGGATGTTTGCGTGCAACATTCCCTTTAACTTTTGACCGACAGTCTCGAGCATGTTGGAATTCTTCGGTGAAAACAGAAGCTCGTCTGCTGAGTTCGGTTTCAATTTCTCAACACGAACGGCTTCGGTCAGCAACTCCAGAACTTGCGGAGCCATCAAGCCAACTTCATTTTCGAGTGCAGACAGAAATCGTAAAACGGAAATTATGTTGACCGGTCCTTCTTCAATGAACTCTGGTGATTTCGATCTTTCGCTGCGGTAGTAGCCAGCGTAAGCTTCTCGAGATCTGAGCGCTGATTGACGACTGTATGGGCTGCCTTCATTGAACCGAGATTTGGAGCGATCTTGAGAACGACGCGAAGGTTCAGTTCGCAAACGTTTGGCAGACGTTTTTCGATCATCGTCTTCAGAACTATGAGAGATGTTGATCGGGCTTTCCAAACGCTTCTTGCGGTGTCTTGACGAAATCGGGCTTCGGCTGCGGCTTCTGCATTTTGGTTTGAACTCAATGTCTTTGACTTCTTCTATTGTCAAGTCGAGTTTCTTCGCAGTGTTTTCTTTGATTATCTCGATGTTTTTCTCGTGCAAAACCTTCATACGCTCCATCCAGTAGCTGATCCACTCTGGTTTGTAGTCGTGGTCGTTGGCGTTCTTGCCATGCGATGTCAGCTGTTTGTAACGACGACTCCAGAAAGACTTCCACTCCTCGGCGTACTTTGGATGCTTCTCGGGATTCTTCTCGTACTGTTTGAACGTCTTCGCCGCCTCGGTTAAAGCGATCATGACTGAAGCTTTGTATTTCTCCAAAATATAACTTTTTTCCATGATCTTCTTTGATTTTTCTTGCAACTCATGTGGAGTGAGGATGCTTGACCAAGCTGTCTTTGTACTTGGTTGACCAAGTGTATAGAAGTTTTTAGCTGAAAACGTTGACCGCCTGCTGCTGGTACTACTGCTACGAGAAGAAGAACGTTAACATTTGTTAGAACTTAGGCGAGGAACTGAAGACGACCGAAGCCACGAGCCAGAAGAAAGTCGTCACTGGACTGTAGAGTTTCTACTCACCTTGGTGTTTCTGTGTAGCGAGAAAAGCCGTCTTCACTTGACACTTCGTCATAGCTGAGAGTCATTTCTTCGACGTTCTCGAGCAAATCTTTGACACAATCTGGCCAATCTTGCTGCCTGAAGTGATCTTTGTGAGTCAACTGAAGGTGAATCTCATTTTTATTCTTCTCGTACTCTTTGAAGTCGCAGACAAAAGGCTTCTTGCGGCCAAAATGTTTTTCAATCTTTTCACAGATTGTTGAGAGGATTTTTTCGCGGTATTTCATGTTTTCGTTGAACCTTTCGGTCACTTGCAGTTTCTTGAAAATGTCAGAAAAGTGCAGCTCCTAAAAATATGAACCAAAAAGATCAAGACTGAAAATTTTCGGACTTACAATATAAACAATTAGTTATCGTGAAAAAAATCCTTTAAAACAATATTCTTGGTGCACTCAAACCTTTTCAACATTGCCCTCGTCACTATTTCATCTGAGCCACTTGTTTCTTTCATCACTTCGAATCACAATTATGAAGTCTCGCGAATGATCGATATGACACAACGAGAACTTTAAGCTAAATTTTATTCCTCTTCTTACCAAGTACTTCAACCGGTGACGGTGTGAGGCGATTTGAGGGATAATATTTCGAGAATCGCATCGCTTATCGCATAACGAACAGATGTAGGACGGCTCCTTCCACTTGGTACCTATCAGCTCGATGACGTACTCAAGTCCCAGTGTTGATTTCTTTTGTCTTGTGCACATGGCTTCCAGTTGAGACACGACCTCATCCTCCTGTCCTGGAGGCAACGGTTGATCTGGATGCTCCACTGGAATCGCTAAAAATCGAACAATTCAAGAATTATCAAATTATGACACAAATTTCATTGAATCTCACAACAAGTTGTCATCAACAGCGATCTGAACTGATCGGCATCAGGGATGTAATTGGCTTTCAGCTTTCTTTGATGCTTTTTGCCTGTTATGTGCGATTTTAGAACAATCTCCGGCAGATTTGCGACACTGCACAGGTGGCAGCTGTAGGAAAACTGTCCGTATCCAATTCTGGAATGCTTAGTGAAGATTTGCCCTTGCGTATTGTCTGAAAGCGTTTTCTTCTGCGTAAGGACATAGTGTTCGATTTCCGTCTCTGCCTGCGATTGTGAAATTCCGTTTTTATTGAGATTGTGAAATTCCATTTTAACTGAGTTCTGCACTCGTCTTCAGCTTTATTCACGATATTATATATCATCAAATGTATTACACCAAGAACCGCTATACTTAATAGACACCGCATACGCAAAAAATGCACCTTATTGG
>JPYR01001100.1:4315-14355 GCA_000775305.1 Belgica antarctica
ACAGTTCAAGCCACGACGTCAAGCTGGATAGCTCAAGCCACGACATCAAGCTGGGCAGCTCAAGCATTCGCTTTATCCTCAACTGTCACAAGCGCTGTCCCGGCCTCCCGATCAGAAGTTCCGATTGCAAATCATCTTGTTTCGATTGCAAAGCCAATCAAACAAGAAAAAGATAAACTGTCATTCGCCGCTCGTCAGCATCTGCGTAACGAGCCGGTTGCATCGAGCTCCGCATCAACTTCCATATTAGCTAATGCAAAGAAGCCATTCGTTCCATGCTATTCGATGGCCCACAAGCGAATCACACCAGAAGACTTTCATGTTCCATTGCTCAACGGATACATCAAAGCTACGGAATTGAAGATATGGAAAGCTGCAATTGTTCGACCTGAACTTCAGAATCTCTTTACAACCATTCGAACCTGCTACTTCAAAGGCATTGGAAGGATTTCTCAATACAAAGTCGCTTGGGAGTCTTTCACTGATTTAACGAACTTCAGAATTGACGCAGACGGTCGGGCTATCAGCTTCAACACAAACAGTCTGTTAAAGTGCTCAAGAGGTCGGCTATTCAGTGCGATAGTTCATGCGCTCATTCACTGCACTGTGAGTTTCTTTGAGTTATTATAAACGCCACGAACTCAAATTCTATTTTATTCACAGGTTTATGAAACTTCATCTGCCAACGGAAGACAAATCAACGAGCATGACATCAACTTCATGGAAATTATGAAGATCTTCAACGACAAACTGGATTTGGAAATTGGAACCGACCACACATTCCTGCGAAATGACGAAGAGAAATCGCTGTTCAAATGCACTGGCTGCCTTAAAGCCCCGTTCTATGGAGTCGTCAAGTGCAATGAGAACGAGCTTCCGAATCATGGGTGCGAAGGAAAGTTCCACCGTGTCTTTGAAGCCAATCGAACCATCAACAACAACGTCGAAACGCTATTCTTTTTCCATAGCCACATAGAGAGTCCAAATCCTATTCACGAGGAAACCGGCGCCAACTCTGCTATCGGCCTGAAACCACGAGAATTCGTTGATATCACCGACGACAACGAAGAAGGTCGAGTGCAGGTGCTCACTCGCATCATTGATCTGGATGATCAACAAGAAGATCAACGCAGAAAAGCCCGTAAAGTAGTCCAAACTATTCGTTCTCTCCCAGACACGACGTTCGAAACGTGCCCGATTTGTCATTTTCGTTTGGTGGACCTGAGTCTCCGGCCACACATGGACATCTGCCTCGGAGAGGTTTAAGCTCAGTCGACTATGCTCAACTCATGTTTTGGAACTGAAAGCAACAAAAAATTTCTGTTTCACATTTTTGCACTTTCACGACATAACATTTTCTGTATCAACTAGACCGAGAGATAGAAATTAATAAAAGAGAAGAAAAAATTGATTAATCATAACGTGAAATATACAAAAAAAATCTTCCCGTTGCGTCAATAAAAAAGTGAAGAAAATTACCTTAAGAAGGAGCGAATGAAAAATAGGAAAATTCCATTTAACATTTCAGTCAAACAGCTTTTGTTTCAATGGAAATGCAATCACTACTTGAAAATGCATTTTATCGACTAAAGTGGACACTTTGTTTTCAATAGCATCGTTCCAAAGATAGTCTTTTAAAATGATAGTTCATTCAATGTTTCTTTGAATATCCTCTACAAGAACTTTTCAAGGGTTAGATTTCAAATTTACTTCAGTGTCAATAAAAGTCGCAGCGAAACATGAAAAAGCTTGTCGCGAAGAACTTGAGTCGTTCTTCTTAAAGTTAGTGCAAAGTTTATTCCCCTGAAGTGCAGCAACTTGCAGCAAATATCGCATTTCTTCTTCACAAATTTCTTCATTTTCATTTTTTGTTCCCGCGGAAACCTTAGGAAGCATTTTGGAATCATATTTCTTTATTTCTTTGTTAGTAAATTGAAATCCTAATTGGAAATTTCAGCTAGGAAGCAATTTATCGATGGTGTCGTTGTCATAGAACGATGACAAATCTGATCGGACCCAAACCTTAGAGAATTCAAAATGAATTTTGCACAAACCTTCCATCACTAATGTAGCTGTGCAGTTTGTGCTGAAACATCAAAAAAACTAGAAAACAACATGATGAACTAATCAAAAGCTTTTCCAGAATCGCAAACAATTTCCTTCAGGTAGAACTATATCTCTTTAGCAATATTGCTTCGTTCTTGCAAATAACGTCATGTCAAATCAAACTTTAAGAACTGGCTTTCAGTTCGTCATATTCTGACTTTAAACTGCATGAAAATTTCAACTTCTTTAGAGTTTTATGTATGAAAATCACTTTTAATCAATCGCCTTTCTTTATCATCATTTAAAATTTCAAAGAGATATCAACTCAGGCCAGTTAATCTAAAGTCAATTCATGGAATTTACAAAAACTGTTTTATGACAGCGAGAAGGTGGCAAAACTTCAATGCTCTGAAAAACGTTAAAAGATTTATAAAGTTTCCTAAGATTTGGGCATCACAAATGCTGATTCGATGGAAACAAAAGTATTCCAAGCAAAAGAGTGTGCTGTGTAAAAAAACACCAAAAATCCTTCGAGAGGCACAGACTTGGGGTGAAAAGTCTTCAATTAGGAGATATCAAGCATGAATATTTAAAGACGCTTCTTGCTTCAGTTCACCATCACCTTGTCGTGTGCTGTGCAAACACCCAAAGAGAACGAAGTCAAAAGGAAATCGAAAATAGCTCCGGTTCTAATAAAAGAAATGATTCAATTAACTGTAACTAATTCATTGAAAATCCATTTTCTCAATAAAGACAGAGTGAAAGTGTGTATAATTAACAAATTGAATTTGTATCTTCTTTAGAGGAAGAGCCGAATCGTCCAAAGAAAATGTTCATTCATAAGAAACGATGTCAAAGGAGCTTTAAAAGCTTCGCAAGAGTGAAAGTTTGAAATGAGAGTGAATTTTTTTATAGCAAGTCTCTTTCCTACTCGGCACGATTTTGCAACTAAACAGCCACGTTGAAGCCATCTGGAAAAGAAAAAGTCGTCTTACGACTTCACGCACCTAAATAGAGCGGTTAAAAGTTTCATGAACTATTTATCGTGGATTCAAAGACATATGTCGTTATCGTCTTCAGAAGCTATAAGAATACAACCTTATGTGCAGACACTGCTGGCAGTCGTTTACTGATGACGTCGCAAAACAAAAAACTTCTTTCGATGTAGCAAAGAAAATGTTTTTGATCCAATTTTTCACAAATTATTTGACGATTCCCTTTTGTCATACCCTCATCTTCCTGAAAACTTTTTTCGACAACATTAATCGTTCAACCTGACCCACCGCCTGACGTCACCTTCACCCAATCCCGTTCGTTTCAATCCACTTCGAACTTCAGACAGTCAGGAAGTGAGATGAAAGTTTACTCGCTTTTGATGGAAAGGTATTCGCGTGATTAAGAAACAAGTCGAGTGCTTAATTCGTACAAAACTTTTAGGTCACGTTTGTTCTCAATTCCTCGTCTTCTGGGAGAAAAAAAATATTTGCCAAGATAAACGCAGGAGGGAAGAATGAAATGCTCGTTAGGATTACCTGGGACGAAATTGAAATGTTAAAGCCACGCAGTCTGATGGAACGGTGGAAGGAAAGTATCGGAAAAAATTCTAATTACAGCGTAAGAAAAGTTCGTGGATTAAATAAGGCTGAAGAAGAACTGTTAGCACGTTGCCGTAGAGATCGCGGAAAGGTGTTGGAATTTCAACTCCCGTCAGACACAGTCTCAGGAAATGCTTCAAAGTTACAGATGTTTTAACACGATTGAAATAACCAATAAACGAAGTTACACATTTTCAATGAAAAGCTGGCCGTGGGATTACAAGGTGAGTTCTGGGGCCGTAAAGCGGGAAAAGCTGGTTACTTGTTAATTTATGATTCTCTTCGTCGGCAATTCATACACAAAACTGCTCTCACGTGTCTATAATTCTTGCCGCTTGTAGCAAGTGCTTCCCAGAGGATTCTTTTCATTATGAAGAGTGGACAGCAAACTTACAGTGGTGATCAACGAAGAGCTCATTTGATGTCCAATCTCCAATAAACCATGTCCGTCGGAAAACACACCCTAGATCACCGAGTGACGAGAGTATAAATATAAAACAATTAAGCTGTAGAGAGTGTGAGTGTCGGTGGTTGTTTCATGAATTATGTATTGCCATGTAACTTTAAAAGCAATTGAACGTGTTGCAAAAAATAAACAGACTCGCTTCACTTTGTCATTAATTAAAGAAAAATTTTGAAGCACATCTCCGATGAATAGCTTGGTTATTATATTGTTCGTTCATGTTGCAAGAAAATCGTTGATAACTGAGTGTGCCAGCATATAAAGTCTAGAGTTGTGCCTTGCACTTGACTCTAATTGCTTGCGGCGTGTTTTGGACTTTATCGACTGAGATATTCATGGAAGTAAACGAAATGTAAACCGAATCGTTGCGTGATTTGTGGAGTTTCAATGTTTGGTTATTTATTGATGGCGTGTTGCACGGCATTGTAACTGAAAAATTGTAATGGAATAAACCTTTCTGACGCAAAAAATGAAGCACCATTGTTCAAAAGCAGACATTTTATAAGAAAGCACAACGTCAAAATTAATTTTAAAATTTCAGCACAAAATGTGAAAAGAATTTTGTGATTTTTATTATTGTCATATTTCTTTCTCTTCTTGCTTCTGACCTTAAAGATATTGTTCGAATGAATCGGTCAAGAAAACGTCATATCCATCAAGTCCACTGCTTGATGTCACTTATACTTTTATCGTTTTCTCTTCTCATTCAACCATTGTGCTTCGTAAAATCGAAATAAATTTTCGGGGAAGGAACATTTCTCTTCTCTAGTTTTGTTTGGATTTTCTTCGATCTTAGATTTTCCTTCTAGCAAATAAAGGAACATTGCCATTAACGACTTGAAATTGGATTTTTCAACGAGTACCATCTACGAGAGTTTGAAATTCTTTAAGAATTCACCAGACTTGAAACATTCTTATTTTGAAAGATTACGCTAGAAACAAGTACAAAGAAAAACACAACTTTTGTTTGTTTTCATTTTTCTTTTGGTTGTGAATTCGGTTTTTAAATTAAAGTCTGCAAAAAATCAATATCTTACAGTAACCTGAGTTCAAAAAATAATGCAAGGCTATGAATTTTTTTAGTTTTTTTACATTTCATTAAATAATCAAAACTATACGTTTGTAAAAACTTGCTATGAAATTAAAACAATTAAATACAGAATTTTTCTGTATTTAATTGTTTTAATTTCATAGAAAGTTTTTACAAACTTTTAGTTTTGATTTTGATCAGGGGGTCTCGAGGGCACGCGGTGACTTGTCGACGAAGTCTGTATGATGGTACCTACATTGGTGGCCGTAGGGCGGAAACAAGAACTTGTCAATGGCACCAACTCACAGGTCGAATCAATCAATCAACAAACGTTTAGTTTTGATTTTGCGTAGATTAAAGTGGACATTTGAACATAAGAAGAAAACACTAGAAAACGAAACATAGATTGATAAAAACGGAAAGTGTAAAATATGCATAGAAGATGTGCTTAGTAAAAAGCTAGCTTTATATGTGGCCAAAATCGAAAATGGAAACGACGTTCAAGCCGATTGAAAACAAGACTTATTTTATACCTTCCAGATGTGTCAATTTCCTTCTCAATTTAAGCTTTATGTTCATAAAAATCGATTTTTCCGTATTCATGTGTAGGCACAACTCGTTTGAAATTCCAACACAGTTTCTTGTCTGCAGCATCGAAGTCCAAACTGAATTTTAATATAATAAAAAGCCTTTTAGCACAACGTAAGTAAAAACGGACCACAAATAAACATAAAACAATCGCGTCACGTTTTACACTCATTCGTAAACGACCTTCATGAATCATAAATCTACAGAGGTTTTGAAGTGCTGCATAGCAACTGTCCCATAAGGATTTATGAAATCTACTGGAAATCATCAGAAACAAAAAAAATTGATGAAAATGTGACTTTTTTACAGCCCATCGTCACGTTTGCATGATATTCACTCCAAAAGTTACGAATCTCACATGATTGTTAATAATTCACAGGGTTAAAATCGAAGCAATGCATGCTTCACAGAAAAGTTTCTTTTGTAATCCAGTCGAAACACAAGAAGCATTGTCGATTCATGACGTTCAATCAATTTCAGTCAGTGCTGAAAAGCAATTTGTTGCCTTTAACAACGCGTGTTGTGTCGAAACATGTGTCCGGGTTCATTTGAAAGCTAGACGTGAACTTCAATTCCTCGTAAATCATTCGCGAAATTGTATCGTCGTTTTTTTTTCACCGAAAACCAATTTAAGTGAACACGCTTGCGAAAGCTTCATATTTTATTTAATCGTAAGGGATCTAAGAAACGTAATTTTTTATTTGGATTTGGAATTTTAAATTGTGTGCTTTGGAATCTGCTTTTTTTGCTTTTCGTTCAGAAATTTTCTCGATCCTTTGAGCTTTGTGATTAGTAACAAGAAAAATTTATTATTCTTCAACTTTGAAGGTTTGAAGGATCAAGTTCATTTCATTTCCAAATTAATTTTTTAATCGAATTACTTGTAAAAGCTCCATGAAAAAAGAGCTTGTTAACGAGGGATTGAAATTGCGCGTTGTCGAATCGTTTCCAAATAATTTCATCAACAAACTGATCTCTCTCGTTCTTTGATAGCAAAAGAAACTCTGCAAAAAGTTTTTACACGCACGAAGTCTTTTATTCAATAATCAACTCATTAGGGCTGAACTTGCTGCCAAACGGTTGTGGCAACTCGGCAGCGTACATGACCAGAATTGAACTTCTTGCTATCTCTAACTGAAGTCTTTTTGTAAACCTCAGAGTTGGGTTGGGTATAAACACGTGTACCAGAGATTTTCAATGACAACAGCTCAAAACCTGAAAAACATCCGAGATTAAATGTTTTCTATCTAGGCTCAAATCTGACTTGAAGCAGCAGTTAAAATGAAATTTTCTAAACACAACTCAATTTTTCCCAGATTTAGTTTCCTTGACAGTGACGACTTTAAAGCCGAAAAACTGGCCTTTTTTGTTTTCGCAAACTTATGGCAGCCTTAAATCTGCTTGACACAGATTCAAATCACCTTTTCAGTAAGCTTAACAAGCATTCCCGAGAGAAATCCATCAAAGCCGCAATAAAGTCTACCAGACTCGGAAAACTCATAAAGATTTCCAGATAAAATGCTTGAAGCAATAAAAGGCTTGCTATGATTAAATTACAGCTTCAAGCCAGCGTTCGCTTCAGAAGTAACGAATGAAATTGCGAAACTTAAAACAAGTAAATGCAAACTCAATTGAAACTCGGAAAAACCTTTGATGTTCGTGAAAGCAGAATTGAAAATTATTTTTTGCAAGCTCGACTTTAAAAAGATATGAGATTTTTTTAAAGGTAACAATGCGAATTGGAGTAAACCGATTGACCCTGGAAAAAACACTTGACTATTTTTTAAAGTCCAACATTAGCTGCACTTTTCCGTAATGTCAATTCCCATAAGTGTACCGACAAAGCGTCTAAATTGCTATCTTCCTTCGTTCAATTATCTCGTCAGCTGCTTTAATGTTACCATCACTAACGGTTGCTACGAAGAAACTGAGTGATTGATTCATTAGGGATAATTTATGTAATTTCTTTTGACTAGTCAACTATCTATGCGAATGGCAACACATGTTGCTGTTATAAAAACTTGAAGCTGACTCGAGCTGTTTCACAAAATATTTCAATTGAATGTTTCTATGTCAAAGGTGGAGCGTTCTAAAATGAGCTCAGGTAATGTATAAAAAATGTTTTTAAGACAATTTTTTTATTGATGTCTTGTAGCCAACAACTTTTTTTTGAAATTTGAGATCGACTCGGTTGATTATATGGCCAATTAAGCATCTTAATTTGTTAGAAATTGGAAGACAGAGAACACGGAGACCTGACTTGTGAATAACTCACAAAACGGAAAGAAGGATTTGAAAATTTTTGTATGGATTGATTTGTTGTCATTCTTCATTGTGGAAACGAAAGAAATCGCTTTTACAGTCGACCTTTCCAATGTTTAGTTCTTAAAACCAATTTGTATTTATGGTAAAATCAAATTTAAATATAAATAAATGCTTAAGTTGCTTGAAATATATAATACCACTGGGCAATTGGGAAAGTAACCTGTTTCAAGATAAATTTTTTTTGATGTGCATTTATCGCTAAATTGTGAATTTATTATAGGTAAACGAACTCTGATAGCAAAGTTAAATTTGGATTGATAAACTTGAACCACATGGGACTAAAACTTATTTTTGTTTGCTATATTGAATAAGTGGCTCAATATCAGTTCACGGTGTCAAACTGTAGTTGAATAAAGCTGTTCATCTCAATTTTCGCTGTGAGATTCAAGGATTTTGCGTAAATCTCATATCGTTTTACATTTCCTTTCTGCGGGATGACATAAAAAGTATAAAAAAAGAAAAGTTCAGAGTATCGAATTCTCGAGCATCACCAGCATTTGGGTTAAGACATCATGCTGCCATTTATTTTAAATCAATGTCAAACTTTTAGCAAGAAATGCGGAGACTTTTCTTTAGAAAGTGTAATGAAAAACTTTTGTCTTTTACATGTTATGGAAAAAGTCATTTTCAGACCTGTAGTGCAGAATCCAAGTTCTCGACAAGTTCACGAAAATATTTTTGATGTACCCAAAAGTTTTTTACGTGTTTTGCTGTTGGTAGTTAAACAGCAAAACATGTACATAAAAAACTTTTGGGTTCATCAAAAATATAAACTAGGTAAAACTAGGTAAACGGTAGTTTCTGTCAGCGAAGCTAACCACAAAACATTTTATTACGCAACCACATCACGAAGTATCGCCGCATTCGTGTGATTGATTCGCCCACAGCTCGAGTGAGATATAAATCTCTTAAAGTTTGGACATTTGCATCAATTTTCATGGCAATTAAACGGATCATCACCATTAGTGTAGCTAGACGAAAGCTGATACAAGTTTTTTCAACTACAGTTAATTAGTTTCACAGTCGATTTATCACTGTAAACACGAGAGAACTCTTAGTATTGAATGAAATCGGATTCGCATGACTGCGGAATCTCGGTCATGGTAAACAACGAAGGGAAAAAATAACAGACAAAACTTTTCTGGATTCGTTATTTGTTAGATTAGCAAGCATCTACAAATAGCTCTCGAGCAGCTTTTGAAAGTCAATGAAATAAGAAAATTTTCGGATCGAATATCTCTCTTCCTTCTGGTCGTTGAGAACCTGCTTCAACGTGATGCAATGCCTTTGTTGTGTTTCAATTGATAGCTGCTTATCACTCACGTCAAGCATGAATAAGCAATGAAACTGGTTGAGAACTGTTAATCTAACGTTCATCGCTTTGAATGCAAATTTCATTCAAAGATTTGAAATTCTTCAGAAAGTGTTTTTCTCATGCGTTTGAACTGCCTCGTAAAAGCTCTCACATGCCTGTTTTGAGAAATTTCAAGCGGAAATTACATCAGTAAAATAAAAGTTCAGTAAAAACCATGTTCAGTTGTTTGAAACAGGCGTTCGAATGGAGCGCGCCAGGAAATAGTAATAAGAACAAACAAATCTGGTTTGCTCAAATGACAACATCACTTGTTCATGTTTCCCAACATGCACATACTTTCTGCGAGGAAATCCATTAAACATTCAGAAGAATAGACATGTTTATGAATTCTTGATGTTTTCGGATGGTTAACGGCTAAAAGCGCGACTGAAAGAAAAGCGCTTTGGCAACTTTAATAAATTATCTCAGGAATCTTTTGTCCGAATTAAAAAACACATCTCGTCCTGAGCGATTGAATTAAATTAAGTTCACCGTACTTCAGGTTGCCACAGATTCAAGCAGCAGTATTAAACTCGATCGGAGGCGTTTCAATCAACTGCAAAATTGGAGGAAAAAAACTTCATGACTTAATTAAAAATAAACATTGAGTTAAATTTTTATTTCGTTCAGTTTTCACTA
>JPYR01001102.1:4358-14428 GCA_000775305.1 Belgica antarctica
GAATTGCACAAATTTTCTGATTCGACTTTTTTCACCACCGAGTTTTACCTTGAATTTCACTTTCTAAACTCCAAACTCTGGTTGAACTTCGATTAACTGTCACGAGCACTTCACGCGTAGATGGATTTCGAATACCAAATGCAGCTTGATCGCTGTGTTTTAAATTTTTTACTCGAGTGAGACTCGAGTGACTGAAATTTGCAGCAAAACTGATGAAGAACCTTAGAGTTGTGAGGTTTTGAACGGGATTGGCGGTGAATGATGTCACTTCTGGTGGGTGGGTCGAACGAACTGCAGTGCTTTTGCAATTAAAGACTGCATAGCAACGACTGAGAATTTAATACAAAGACATGACGTCACTAACGATTGCCACCACAAAACCTCACAAATCTCTGCGTCATTTTCGATTAAAATTGCACAAGTCTTCAAATATTTCACAAGTTCTTGAATTTCAACGATATTTACAATCTCAGACAGTGACCATTGATCAATATAGAAGTGCAACCGCCAACCCGACCGCGTAGTGTTCAATTTAGCGACTGTTAACCGAGCTTACAATGAAATAATGGCGATGCTAAGTTTCTTCAATTGCAACAAGACTTTAATTCTGCAAAGTTCTCTAAGAAAATCCGCGTTTCTTCGACTCGACAACCAGAGGATCATCAAGAAGTGCTACAACTACAGTCTCGTGTCTGCTCGGGTGAGTAATCAATCTTCGATGCCTCAATGTTCAATGCCGAGTTCCTCTCATTCGTCTCTGGATCAGTCATTGATAACGCGTTTCTGTTCATTTCAGACATAATTCTTCTCACATCCTCACACTCATACACTAATCAATTGACCAGAGACGGAAAGAGACCGAATTCAGCAGTAGCTTCGTCGGTTGCGTCACATTCTCTCTCTGGTGTCCTTGAATTCTTGAAAATGGGTCGAACCTACCGAGCGCGCAAAAACAAAGCTCTTTACCGGAGCTCCGATCCACCGTCGTCGATTCATCATGACTTGCTCAAATTCTTATCTCTACGTGGCTGGCATAACGAAAGTCAACTCACGGTATCGGATTTTCCCTTCACTGGTCGCGGACTGAATGCCAAAAGAAATTTGTCAGAACATGACTTGATAATCGAGCTGCCTCATCGATGCCTTGTTTCTTATCTCACGTTGGAGAACGACGATCGGTTCGTTGAAATGTTCAATATCGATGAACTGGAGGCATCCAAATCGGTGGTGACGTTCCAATCACTCTTGTCACTCTATCTGCACCATCAAATCTTGCTTAAAGATGACTCGGAGTGGGCTCCGTACATTCGCACGCTTCCAGAGGCCTTTTCAACGCCGTATTTCCTTAAAAAGTCGGAGTTGTACTTTGTGCCTGAAAATTTGCTGGAGAAGATCGTAGAGCAGAACGGGGTTGTGAAAAGCAACTTCATGGAGTTATTAAAGCTGTTGAAGCCTGAAGCCAGAGAAATTTTTGACTTGGAAACTTTCAAGATGTGTTACTTTGTCTGCAACTCTCGAAGCGTGTTCATCAATGGGTCTTCACTTGAGCCACTTGTTGATCGAGTGAAATTCAAAGAAATTTTAAAGGATTCACCGAACATGGCACTGGCTCCGTTCCTCGACCTCCTGAATCACTCCGACAAGGCAGTTACAAAATGTCAGCTCACATACTCTGAAGGATCAATCGCGAAAAACGTTGAGAAAATCAAATCAGGCGACATGAAACTCGCATATCAACTGCACACGCTGAAGCCGGTGAAGAAATTTAATCAAATTTTCATAAATTATGGAAGTTACAACAACACAAAGCTGCTGCTTGAATACGGATTCGTTCTGCCGTGTAATGAAATGGATTTCCTTGAATTCACGCTCGAAGACATTCAAAATTACCTCAAAGCACACAACGAGCTGCGAACGCTGCTGATACCGAAGCACAAGTACAAATTCATTCGAGACCACGATTTGAGTCAACAGATGTTCATCGACGTCACCGACGGGCTCAACCACAATTTCCAAGCTGTCCTTGCCATTCTGCTTGTGCCGCAGAACGTGTACAACCTTACTCAAGTCGCTTTTGGCGATGAACTCGATTTCTCCGAGATCAAAATTCACTCAATCGATATCGTGAAAAGAAAAAAGTTCGACTTTGAGAACCTCTCGGCAGGGCTTTCCCAACAGAAAGACTTGAGTCGAAGTGGAACAGCGTGTTTGGAATACTTCCAAGAGTCCATCCGACTCATTGATAAAGTTTTGGCCTTTGTTGAGAGTCTGTGAAAGAAATTCTTTAATAAAAATTTAGACCTTTGATTAAAAATTCTTGATTTGATAATTTCGCAAGCAGTTTCAGTGCTTTTGTGATGCAACTCAAAAACATTCCTTTGTCTTGACTGCAAAATCAACTTCCAAGCACAACATTATATGTTCGCTTTGACAAGCACATCCTCAAGCAGCCGTTCATAGCACTTTGTCACAAATCCTTGAATGAATGATAACAGCATCGATTCAACAATCCGCGAAGCTTTCAGCATTTGGTTCCCGTGAACAACTGCGATCAATAAGAAAATTAACTTCTGACGACGCTGTTTAATGGATTGGAAGCAGAATTCTATCGCACGAACTTTCTGAAGGGTTAATGACTGACTTGTAAGTGGATGCCAGAGAGAATAAAAAAGTTTGCCTCCTTGAGATGAAAAACTTTTTCTTCATTTTTATTTAATTTTCGACAACTTTTTCATCCCTTTTCTTTGTATTCATTCTCTCCCATCCCCAGGCATCGTCATCGAAAGTTCATTCGATCGATAACAATAGCGCCAACAAGCACCATGCGAACAAACAAAATGTGTTACATGATAAATCATACCTCGGAACAAACATCATGGGAAATATTTTCGTGAAGAAAGACAAGAAGTCAGGTAAATATAAACAAAAACTCGCATTTATCTCCCCGATTAACATCTATTGTGCAAGATGCGGGGAAGCGCTCGTGTTCGAATTTTTCTTGTGTCTTTGTTATGCCACTCACGCATGATGCCGTCTCGAAAACATCATAGAGTAGTGTTCTCTCCTTTTTCTGTTGCGTATGTCACCTTGGCACGACATCCCATTTACACAATTCCTTAATTTGCTTCTTGCCATGAAAACAACTTGTGTTCTAAGCTGTAACAGGGTCTAGGAAGGTGTCAAAGTGTCTTGGAAGGTTTGACAGGGTCTTTGATGGTGTGACTGGGTGGAAAGAAGTTATTTTAACAGAACTTTTGTAAGAACGATGCTGTAGTGGACAGAAATTGCTTTGTATGGGGATGGATATGTTCGAAAGGACAGTGGATATGTTCGAAAATTTGAAATTACTCGGTGGAATCCACGGAAACCGCCCTGAATTCCGCTCAGTATAAAACAAGGATTGTTCATCTTCGAACTAAATTTTCGAACAATCCAATTACCTTCGATTTCCTTCGCCTGGATCACTTGAAACTCGTGCTGCTGGACTTTCTGCAGTTGACAATGGCTTCACTGACTTCCTCTGATCACCACGGACGATGACACAGCGAAATAAAAATTTAATTATGAAACTCAAAATCATGTAAACAAAACCTTTTTTCGAACTGCTTTAGGTCGTTGCGGATACTTTTTTTTCGGCAGTCAGGTAGGTTTTTTTCTGTCCAGTCGACATTAACGGTCGTGATAGTCGATCTACTATAGCATCGTAAGAACACACCTTATATGAGTGCGTTTCGTTTTCCATTTTGTTCCAAAAGTAGTTAAAAAATAATACTAGACAGTTTGAACAATGTTTGTCTTCTATTTTAAGACACGTATAGTTCGAGTCTATTTTACTTAAATTTGTTTCGAATAGAGAAAAAATAATGTTATGAAAATTTATAAAAAGGTGTGTAAAAGTTCGACTTAAACTTAAGACACTCAATGTCACTTCAATTCTACTCTCTGCTACCCTGCATCCAGTAAAACACTTCCCACCTGCCGATTGTAACTCAACAAAATTGTAAATCGAAAACGAACTTCCACCCTCCGCGCCTTCCGAAATACTCTCGTTTGTATCAAACGATTAAAAGTAATTGTTATCGCAGCTTCCGTTCCACCGAGCGCCGAAAAATTTTAATTTGTCGAAATTAAATTTCCTGTGAAAAGAAAACAGATGAAACGGCATTCACGGAAATTGTAATTGTCGGAGAACATTTTATTCGTAACTTTTCATTTAGCCAATTTTCGGAGGGTCGGAGGCGACAGTTTCCAGTCTTCTCTCGTTTTCCAGCTTCTCTCTCACCCGAAATGTTGTAAATTTCGGAAAGAGAAGGGAAAAACTTTTGACTTTTTCGTGAACTTCAATAGAAAAAGGTCGAAAACGTCTAAAGCCGCAAGTACAACTTTCTTGTTTCCTCGAAGGATCTACTTTTTTGTCAAACTTCCGGAGATTTTCGAATTTAAGACTAAGCAGACGACCTTTTGTATGTAAATCGATACCGAGAAGCGATACGAAGCGAATCAATCGTGTTGGGGACCTTTTTATGCGTGAAAGTTGAAGTCGAACATCGGTCTAGGGGGAAAGGTGGAGAGACTAAAAGGGTTGCAAGGTGTAAAAGTTTCAGGATGAGTGCAAAGATGAAAGGATTGATAGGCTGGGCATCTTAGACATGATAATAAAAGTTCGAAGATGCTTTCCAACCCTGATTTTACTTCTCTCACACAACACCAACAAATGTTCCCCAACACGTGCCTCCGCTTCAAGTCACTCAGCGTGAACTTCTTAAGCCGACTCATGCCTTACGCAAAAGCAAACAATTTAATGAAGAAAAATTGAGTTGTTCCAGTGAACTTTCGCCATCCTTGGCAAACACTGTCCCAAAAACGGTTTCTTTGAGTGAGCAGCTGTAAGTGGCAACATTTGGGTCTCATTAAGCAATCCCTAAATCATTTTTTGTTCCTTCGGCAACTTTTATTGTGTTCCGGGGAAACAGTTTGCTTTAAGACGCTTTAGAACTTTCAAGATTTACTCGAACGGAAAATGTTCCATCATTGACTGGATTAAAGTGAAAGCCCTGCGGGTGTAATTATTCACTGTTTCGTCTCGCTTCACCCGCAGCAACGCGATTTTCAAGCAAATGACTCCGCATCACATGTTTTGTGCAGTTTCGGGTGAAATGTGCTTATGAATCATGAAGGCAACAGCTTCGTTCAGAACCGTCCATAAAGCAAAGGCTTTTCATTGAGCCAGTAACTTTTACATGTCACATTTCCCTGTCACCATGAAACCGCCATGAAATGTTGTTAAAGTGCTTTGTGGCTGTGAGTATTTTTTGACCATTGCTAAATAACTGCTTCACTGCCAGATCACCATTAATTTAAACGTGAATTTACTTTCATTCTGTACATAAATGAATAATTTTTCATGTTGGCGGAACTGCTTTCCTGACAACCGCCTCAAGGATTCATAGACCGACCTTCCTGGCTTAACAGCCGCTACTAATTTCCTGTACACTAGACTCTGTTTCATTAGTCATGACAGTTTTGAATTCTGATATTTGATGATTCGAAATATTTTTCCACTTTTTCTCGCCCCTTAAATTCTCAAAAACTGTCAAAACCTCTGAAAAATTTTCAAAAAAAACTTGCAAAATGAACTCGAAAAGGATTTTGGCCCCAACAAGAACAGCAAATTCGACATTGTTTCCATCCAGGTTCTTCATTGTTCGCAGATGAGTTGCTGGGACCAGTCAACGCGCCTGAGGTGACGGGAACGCAAATGATGAAGGCGATGATGGCGTACATTTGGCCGAAAGACGACGCGATGATAAGGAAGAGGTGAGATTTGAGTTGTTTCTTGCAGTTGAAAGCGAAAACATTTACGACCGGAAACTTTCAGCAAGCTTTAAGAAAGCCTAAAGCTGCTTAAAGCTTTCAATGAATGCAAAAGTCCTTTAAAAAGCTTTTCAAAACGCTTTTAGAAAGCTTTTGATTTATGCCTTAAGCTTTCAATAAATTCAAGCTATTGAGAAGCTTTTGATAAACACCGAAAGCTTCAGAAAAGCTTTTGATAAGTGCTTAAAGCTTCTTTAAAGCTTTTTATCTTAATTCACAGGGTTGTCATCTCGCTAAGTCTTCTCGGAGGTGCCAAAGTGCTGAATGTTTGCGTGCCGTTCCTGTTCAAAGGTGCAATCGACAGCTTGAATGTCCTTCAAATGGGAACACCCGTCGAAACAACCGCCGCTGTTGTGTCTTCAATGCTGATTGGATGTAAGTTCCTTCTTGTTACCTTAAACCATGTTACTAATCTCTCTTTAAAATCTCGACCTTTCTCTAGATGGTATCGCGCGTGCAGGAGCCGCCGGTTTCAATGAACTTCGCAACGCCGTTTTCGCTCGCGTTGCTTCGCATTCGATCCGTAAAATCGCAACGAACACCTTCATCCATCTCCACCATCTCGATTTAGCCTTTCATTTGAACAAGCAGACTGGAGCGCTCTCGAAAACAATCGACCGGGGATCCCGTGGCATCAACTTTGTGCTTACTGCTATGGTGTTCAACATTGTGCCCACGATTTTTGAACTCGCGCTCGTGTCGGCTATCTTGGGAACGAAGTGCGGAATTGCTTACGCTGGGATATCGATGGGATGCGTGGGTGTTTACGCTGCCTACACCTTGGCTCTGACTCAGTGGAGAACCAAATTTAGGATTTACATGAACAGGGCGGAGAACGAAGCGGGGAATAAAGCCGTCGACTCGCTAATCAACTACGAAACTGTGAAATATTTCAACAACGAGATGTACGAGGCTTCGCGTTACGACAACGTCCTTAAAAAATACGAAGAAGCTAGTTTGAAGACCAGTTCGAGTTTGGCGATGTTGAATTTCGGACAAAACGCAATTTTCAGCGTTGCCCTCAGCGCAATCATGCTAATGGCTGCCAATGACATTGTGAACGGAACTTTGACCATCGGTGACCTGGTCATGGTGAACGGACTTCTGTTTCAACTGTCGATTCCGCTTGGATTCCTTGGAAGCGTTTACCGTGAAGTTCGCCAGGCTTTGCTCGACATGCGGTCGATGTTCACGCTGCTCGGTGTTGAAAGCCGAATTCAGAACAAAGTCAACTCTGTTCCGCTGCTGGCCGACCGAACTAACTCATCGATTGAATTCAGAAACGTGTCGTTCGAGTACGAGAACGGAAAGCGAATTTTCGATGACTTGAGCTTCACAATTCCGGCTGGCAAAAAAATCGCCTTCGTCGGTGGTTCCGGATCCGGAAAATCTTCAATGGTTCGCCTTCTGTACAGATTCTTTGAGCCAAACAACGGTGAAATTCTTATCGCCGGTCAAAACATCAAAGACGTCGACTTGGACAGCTTACGAAAAGCCATCGCCATAGTTCCGCAAGATTCCGTGCTGTTTCATGACACCATCCGACACAACATTCACTACGGCGACCTGTCAAGGTCCACAGGAGACATGGAACTTGCTGCGATGATGGCTGACTTACATCAACAGATTGTCCACTGGCCCAAGGGCTACGAGACGCAAGTCGGTGAACGCGGATTAAAGCTGTCGGGCGGAGAGAAGCAGCGAGTGGTAAGCTTTTGTTGCCACGAGAGATATTTTAATTGCAAAATCTTCAACAGGCCATCGCCCGCGCAATTCTCAAGAATTCTCCGATCTTGATTTTTGACGAAGCTACCAGCAGCTTGGATTCTATAACTGAACACGTAAGACGACTTCAGGTTGCTAAGGAAACTTTGAATCTTAACTTTTGCTTTGATTTATTCTGCAGAACATTCTTCAAGCGCTTTCCCGTGCCACCGAAGGCCGCACCAGCATTTGTATTGCGCATCGGCTGTCAACCGTGATGGATGCTGACGAAATTTTCGTGTTGGAAAACGGCCGAATCGGCGAACGTGGCACACACGACGAGCTGCTAAAGACGAAGGGACTGTATGCGAAGCTTTGGGACACCCAAACTCAAAATCGATCGTAAACTTATTTGTTCGAAGAAAATTGTGTAAATAAAGTGAAAGTTTTAATATTTATCAAAACAGTCGTTCAATGAATCGTTTTCCATCAATTCCAATTATTTCAGCGACATAAAACAACGCTCGTAGCTTGTTAGCTTTGATAATTTTCTCAAACAACCTCGAAGATTGTAAAAAGTGACAATAAACTTTGCGAAGAAGTGATTGGCATCAGCTTAATGATGGTGAAATTTCATCGCAGAAATCGAGATTGTTTGCTTGTCGTCAGTTGTCCAACAAAAGCTCAGCAAAAACTGCCCCAAGAACGGATGGAAAAGAAAACCAACGAGAAAAACTGATGCGAACCTAATTGGTAAGGCGATATCCAACAACCCTTGTCATTGCTTTCACCAAACGAGAACACACACCCGACATTCATTTCATCGCTTTTCGAATCACTTTTCTGCTGTTTTTTCTCTCGGTTTAATTACACTTGGATGAACTTGTCACGAAGATGAAAAATCACTCACCATTCTTTCAGTATGATTCCAGGATAAACAACATAAATAACAGCTAAGCTTCTTAAATCCTTGTGCATTGCACAAGCAAACGTTTCGTTCAACGTGTTCTTTCACTCACGTCGTCAGTCTTGATTTATTTTCCATTAAATAAAACTTCTAAATTGTTTATCGTCTTTGGAATGACTCCGGGAGTGCTTTAGTTTATTTATTAACATGGATTAAACAGAGTAGGAAAAAGGGTTAAAAGTTGGGTATAGTTTGGATGTTGGAGATGTTGGGAAAGTCGGTTTTCATGTTACTTAAAGCAAATAAAAATTTACACACCTTATTTTAACTTGACATAAAACTTTGTTGATTTCCAATTCACTTGAACCGCAAATAACTTAAGATCAGGTCGTCGTGGATACTTCAGAATTGCGGAACAAGGATTAAAGGCGGTGGGTGGGGTTTCCGTTGAGCGAATTGCACAAACTTAACAGTTGATATCAAGAATTAGTTATAAGCACAATCAGTTTACCTAGACAGATAAAGAAACCAAACCGGAAATGAAAACACAAACAGCTTCCTTAAAAATTATTATTAACTACAACTCTGTCACTGAAACTACCCAGCTAAAGCTCCAGCGCTTACAAAATAGCATAAATCTCGCAACGACCGCAATGTAGACTACAAATAAGGTCGAACATAAAACAGTTTTACTGCTTTTTCTCTCCTGTCGTCTCAGTGTGATAAAAATTGGAACCGAGTTTCACAATAAATCGATGAACGGATGTTCTCCGTCCATCCAAATTCAATTGAAAATGAGAAACAGTTCCGATTCAGAATCAATTTCTCAATCACGGAGATTTTTCCTGTGGAATTGACAAAGCGAAAGTGGATGTAGTAAATTGTGAGTGGATTTGATTGAATACTGTAACCACGACAGTATTCGAACTCCTTCTCGACACAAAGGGAGAAAAGCAGTAAATAAACAAAACGAGAACTTTCCCCCGAGAAAAATCGAAAGCCTTTGTGAGAAACTTTCACGCAAACGAACGAAAGAAAGAAAGAATAATAAATTTTCCCAAATTGCTTTTCGATTCTCTTCTCGATAACGCTTTTTTATTTTCTTCCAGAGCGGATTTGGTCGCAGCAAAGTTATTCAGGGTGGATTTATGAGCTTTTTGAGATTTTATGGGGATGGAAATGTGGTTAAAGCGGTGCATTGAGTTTGGTAGAGATTGTGTGCTTAAGGAAGAAACGGAAAAGAACTCAACACTTTACATTTGGAACATAAAAGTGTGCAGACGTTGATCAAATTTCCAATTTGCGTCATCAGAGGGTTACTCCGTTGTGGTCCCAGTCAGCCAGAGCAGTTTTGTTCTCATAATCCCAATTCCATTTCTGTTCGATCATTTTTGAATCACACATTTCTAGGTAAACTGTGGAACTTGATACATTCACTGTTAAGCACTTGTTTTTCAATGGACTGCTAATCTGTCTTGTTTTCACATCAAACTTCCACAATTGATCATTCGCTTGATGATGACAGTTTGAGAACACCATTCTGTTTGCTTCAAAGCACTGATCACTAGTGTCGTTGTACTTGATA
>JPYR01001103.1:0-14768 GCA_000775305.1 Belgica antarctica
CAAAATTAATTCGCGGAGCGATGTAAATACCGACGGAATTCTATGCTTCCTTTTTTTTTCAATTCGTTAGAAGTTTAAAACAAAAAGTGTTTTAAATTAAAACTTACGATTGTCAATGTTGTTGGCATGCATAGACTTTCGCAAGTCCTCTCGAACTTTCCTAGTCTTGCAGGACTTCAGCAGCTGCGGTGTCTTCCAGGCGTCTCCATACAAGCTGTTGAGAATCGATTGCGCATCTTCGTCAATTTCGTGCTCGACGGTCTTGCAAGGAGTTTTAAAGTCGTCGTCGCGGTTGCAACGGTTCACGACCGTTGGTCTGAGCTTGCCGCCACTCCCAGGCGCTCCTGCTTGTCGTTCTTTCTTGGTCGAGCTGGGCTTGTTGTTCGACTTTCTTGTTCGTCGCTTCTCATACTGCACTGGAGTGCTGTTGTCAACGATGAGCGATGGTGGAGTTCCACGTCTTGGTGTCTGCTTTTTTGGTGTTTCTTGGCGGGACGGAGGCTGTCGTGATGTTTGTCTTCGAGGTGAATCTGTCTTTTTCATTGTCTTTTTCGATTTCGGTTTCGGCGGTGGCTGAGATTCATCCGAAGAAGTTTCTTCCGATGTTGTTCCACAATGCAAATTGATTTTTAACGCGATTCTGATGTTTGCAGTGAACTTCAAGACTTCGTATTCAGATTGTTCAGTGGATTGCGTTTCCTGTCTTTCAACCTGAGTTTCTTGTTGCGTCAGTTGACTTGGGACGACATGGCTTTGTGCGTGCTCTTGATCGTCAATACTGGAATTCTCTTCATTTTCTTTGCTTTTGTGGCCACTGTCGTCATTTTTTTCTCCACTTTGATCAGTTTCATTGCTTTTCTGGTCGCTGTCGTCGTTTGCATGGCTTTGATTGGCATTTTCGTCAATACTGTAATTGATAATGTCAATTTCTTTCTCTTCGACGTTTACTTGCGAAACGTCCTGACCAGCGATCTCGTCACCGGCTTCAGATGGCTCGGTCGGCGGGATATCGATGTCATCGACTTCTCCACTCTCTGCTGTTGTTCCGACTAACTTGAAGCGATCAATGCTTGCAACCGACTTGGGCGACTCCCTCACTGCCTCCATCGGCACCACTTTTGGCATGTTTTTCAGCCTTCGAATCTCGGAGTGCGTCACAACAAGGTCTGGATCGGTGATCATCGGTGGGTTGTTGAAGAATTTGTTGAGAGTTGAATCGCTGTCGCCAGTTTTTTTCTGAGATTGTATAAAACTGAAAGTTCTGATGCTGTCACGTGTGCTGCTTGAACAGTTGTAAAAAGTGTCATCTGACTTTAAGATCGGTGGCTGGTCGTTTTCATTAAGGATCGACTCTTCTTCAGAGTCCAACACTGAGATGACTTCCAGTTCACTTTCTTCGTCACTGTCTTCAGCTGGCTCTTGAGCATCTTGGTGAAGTGAAAGTTCAGCCAAGGAATCAGAGAAGTCGACGACGGTCTCAGGCAGCGACTTTTTCGGTGGCGGTGGTTTCACGTTCATCTTCGGCAATGAGATCTGCGGCTCGTCTGCTTCATCCTCTGATGAAGATTGCACAATTGTGTCCCTCAGCACCGACCTTGGTTGCTTCCGATAGTCAGGCATTATATTTAAAGGCCTGTAACCGCTCGCAGAGATTTCGCTGAACGTTCCAACAACGGTGTCACTAATCTTTGTTCGTCTTCCGTTCTGCTGGCGCTTGCTTTCATTGCTCACGTGGATTTCACTTATCCTCGAGCACATTTCTTCTTCGTCTGAGAACGAGCCGATGACAGTATCTCGGTGGTGCGTTTCCGTTTTCTTTGTGTTCAGACTCGGCTCTGATGAAGATCGTCGCAGGGGCTTCGCTTCCACCTTTGAACAATAAGTTTTTTCATCTTCCTGTCCATTTGATGATGAGCTCTCGAGGATTCTGTTCAGCACCGGCTTCGCTTGCACTTGAGGTCGTGAAGTTCGACTGATCGACTTTTGTGGTGGCGGCGTTCTTTGAGCTTCTGGCTCGGAGTCTTCATCGGAGGTCAGGATATCACTTGGACCGACGTGTCGTTTCCTAACAGGTGGGTTGTCAGTCAGCTCTTCCTTCACCGGTTCTTCTCCTTTTTCTACGGAATTAAAATATGTTTGATAAAATTCCAAAAATATTCTGAGATTTGAAAAGAAATCGCAACTCACTGTAGAGCGTAACCTTGAAGCCCGGGAAGTTGCTGAGGAATCCAAACTTCTCGTTAATCGGCATTTTTCACCGATAAAACCTGCGGAGATTTTTATAGAACTGATTTAAGTTTGTTTACAAGTACAAGCGAGTTAACGGTCAAAGTGTCTCCCTGAATAAAGAAACAGGAAAGCGCACGGCACGAAACTTTTTTCAAATCTCAGCTGTTACAAAAACTACGCACCGTGGTGAAAAACTTCACTTTCGGTGTTCTTCATCGCTCGTCACTTTAGATATTAATTTTACTTATTTCTAGTCCTAATCTAATCTTAAAAAGCCTTTTTACTGTTACTTCATATCATTAGTCGTCGTAAGTGCCTGGAGATCGAATCGATTCGAGAGAAAAGTTTTGTGAAAAACGTAATTGGAAAAAAAATGGCTGACTTTGCCAGAATCATCGATGAAAATCAGTGCCTTCAAGAGTATTTCCGCAAGTTTCCCAAGCAGCTGATGGAGCTATTGAATGAGGTAACGTTTTGCCTCAGCGAGTGCTCGTGACAACGTATCTTGAGACTTCTAATCCTCGCAGAAAAAAGTTGGAAATTTCTCGGGATCTTCCGACGTTCTCGTCAATTTCAACTTGCTGGAAAAGTTTCTGGCGTCCGAAGACTCGCCATTCGAAGTGCGCACCGTGCAGGAGTTCGTCGAGACGCTTGATATCCTCGGGTTTTCACGTGGAGTCGTTCCGGAGCACCGCGAGAGGAAACACGTCGTGTATCGTTTCTTCAACTCGAACTTCAAGCGAGACCAACCCGTGCCCGATGACTTGTACAAGCTGAAGAAGGACAAGAGTCAATACGGAGTAAAGAACGCCAAGCGCATGCTGAACACTAACTGCATCAAGTTCATGCAAACATTGCTGGAAAAGCACCATGCGCCGCCTCTGAAGATCACCAAGCTGGATTTGTCGCACTTAAAACTTCAGTTCGCACTCGAAAAGCAACTCGACGTGCTTTGCGAAAACGCATCAGTCATCGAGTACTCGGTCGTTGACCCGGGTCATAGCAACGAAATCGCAGGCTACTACGGTGCCGTGCCTTTGGACAGCCTGAAGTTCGCCTTCCAAAACTACTTCCCGATTTACAACGTCGCAGCCGAGAGCGTAGTCGACGAGCCGGCAGCAATCCAGCAATTCATCTGGGAAATGCCGACTGAAGAGGTCAACACCGAGGTCAACGACCAAATTGTCCCCATCAAGAAACACTACTCGAAGAAGCTTCGCGATGAAACCAAAGAGAACAAGCAAGCGTTGGCTTTCTTGCATCAGGAATCAATGGCCATTCAATCGACCGAAGAATAATTTTAGTAAAATTCGCTGTGATTATGAAACTCAACCAAAGAAACTGAATTAAAGAATTTTTGTTTACGATTAGAAAAGGAAATTTAGTTCTGGTTTTATTCAATAAACTTGATGATGTTTGCCATCCACATTCCCGTTAACAACTTTTTGTTTCATCTTGAATCCAAATTAATACCCAAACTCGCTTTACTGCTGGCCAGAGCTTCCCTGCTTAGCAGCCTTCTCCTTGGCGTTCTCGTCCTCGATGATGGTGACGAACTTGTCGATCGTGGCTGCGTCCAGCATCTGCATGGGCTGATCCTTGCGCATGACGGCGACCTCGAGATTTTTCTGACCGGATTGTACGACTTCGAGCAGCGCTTTGATGGCCAGCTTCACGGCCCCATCTTCGGTCTCGACGAGATCGGGTGTGTAGTACTTCTCTAAGAACTCGCGGACAGTCTTTGCGGATTTTCCGGTGGCGTTGGCCTTCCATTCGTAGTAGATACCGGACGGATCTGTCTGGAAGAGGTGAGGCGTGCCGTCCATGTCGAATCCGCCGATCAAGCAAGAGAGACCGAAGGGACGACGACCATTCGACTGAGTGTACTGCTGCTTCAACTGGGCGATGTATCTGGTGATGTACTCGATGGTCACGGGGTCCTCGACGTTCAGCTTGTGACTCTGGCACTCGATCTGAGCTCGGTTGATGAGAATTCGAGCGTCGGCGGTCAATCCAGCGAAAGCCATGACGACATGGTGGTCCAATAAGCAGATCTTGCGCACTGTGCGGTCCTCCTGCAGCTTGGCTACGGACTTCTTCTCGACACACAGCACTACAGCGGTTTTACCACGGACACCGACCTAAAACAGGAGAAAATCGGGAAATTCAGTGTTGATGTTTTGCAATGACAAGCAAAATTTAGGGTTGAGGTTAGTTTGTTGATTTTCAGGGAATTGAGAGGTCTGTGAGGGCTGGATGAATGTTATTTGTGGGTGGCTGATGAGTTTCTTCAATTTGAGTGCATTTTCGTACGTATTTAAAGCGAAATTGCACAACAAACAAGTCATCAAATTTTGCTTACTGCTGTCGATCCTTTGTGCACGGCTTCCTGGGCGTATTCCACTTGCAGCAAGTGACCGTCGGGCGAGAAGACGGTAACGGCGCGATCGTATCCACCAGACATTGTTTAATTTTCACTAGGATAGCTGGTTTGTTTGATGAGGTGATTTGAATTGTGTTGATCGGCAAACTTTTTATTTGTGAGAAGACCTGGCGACGTTCGGAGACCAGCGGCGGGCAGTTGCACAACCCTCGACGTAGTTTAATGCCATTGCTTGAATGTGTCATCGCTAAAAAGTCAATTGCAAAATAGCTCCGTGAATGAATTGTCTTATTCGTGATAAGATTTGTGATATTCCTCCTCTTTTAATCAACCTATGGCCGTGCAGAGAAAATTGCCGACGAAATTATGTGAGTGGCCGCGACGAGAGACGCGCTCGAGGCCGAAACTCGACTCTCAAGGCTGTTTTTGTCGAGTGACAAAAGAAACGAATTAACTTTGCGATTTTTTCCCGTTTCCAGTTCAAACCACCGCGCATTCAAACAAAGTTCAATGCCTGGACATAGGAGAGACTGGCCGGGTACTCGTCACAGGTGGAGACGATCGCCTGGTGAACTTGTTCGCCATTGGTAACGACAAACCAATTCAGGTGAGCGACACGAAGATCCAGTTGTGTGAAAGAAATGATGATGAAAATGAAGTCGAGGGTTTGATGAGCGTGGGAAGCGTCGTGTGTTTCGCCAATTCACAAATAATCATCTGATCCACGATGTCTGTTCCGAAATTTCTTTTAGTCACTCGATGGCCATCACTCCCGGGTAGAGTGCGTCAAGTTCACCAACTCAGATGACTACGTTTACTCCGCCGACGAGAACGGAATCATCAAGAAATGGGATCTGAACAACTGCGATAGCAACTCCACCTTCTACGGGCACATGAAGAGCGTCCGCAGCCTAGATTTCCACCCTTACGGAGATTATCTGGTCTCGGGGAGTCACGACACAAGCGTCAGGTGAGTGACTCATCGAGTTCGTTTCTCCTTGAACCATCTTATCTCGAACGTTTCTTAGGCTTTGGGACACGAAGAACAATGAGTGTATCAAAAAGTACCGCGGTCACATAGCGAACGTCAACTCGGTCAAGTTCTCGCCCGACGGATCGTGGATCGCATCGGCCGGTACTGAAGGTAATCAATCGATACCGATAACCACTACGTTGCATAACGAGCGCACCGCTAAAAATACTCATAAGACACGAATCTAATCTCGATGATCTATTTTTAGGCTCCGTCATCATATGGGACGTTCGTATGAGCAACAAACTGCTCGAGTTCATCGAAAACGGTTCGCCAGTCACTTGCCTGCAGTTTCATCCGTACGAGTTTCTCATAGCAGCTGGCCGCAACGATGGGAGCGTTGACCTTTACGACTTAGAGAGCAAAACGATGATCTCGAGAATAGAGCGGCGCGAGGCGGGCGGCAACTCAGTGAAGTGTATCACGTTCAGTGATAACGGCGAGTGCCTTTTCGTGGGGACGACGCAGAACATATCAGTTCTGGGATGGGAGCCCGACCGTGAGTTCGACCGAATCGAGTCGACCTGGAGCCATCTCGGTGACATGAAGGTGCTCAACCGGAAGCTCATCTGCGGTGGGTTCGAGAACCGCTCCGTGTCAATCCACGCAATTAGCCTCGACAAAGTGATTCCCTTTTACAATCCCGCAAACGTCGTCTTCAGTCATCAACAGAACACGCGGAAGTCATTCAACAAGACAGGCGGCATGAAGCTGCGACTCTCATTAGACAAAACGAAGATGAATGGTAAGGAGAAAATCAGCGAAGTTGCTTTAGACAGCGGCGGCCTTTCGTCGCCGAACCTTTCCATCGAAATGATCGATGAAGAAGACATGGAGTCGTTCCCCAGCGCAACGCAAGAAAACCAGTTCGAATTCTACACGCTCAACAAGTACAAAAACTCCACTGACAACTACGGCAACAACCTCACCTCGA
The DNA here is from genome assembly GCA_000775305.1 of Belgica antarctica. Classification (NCBI taxonomy): domain Eukaryota; kingdom Metazoa; phylum Arthropoda; class Insecta; order Diptera; family Chironomidae; genus Belgica; species Belgica antarctica. The sequence goes on from JPYR01001103.1 coordinate 6,580, forward strand.
ACGGTGAAGACAAGTACCAGCTGAGCAAGATCATCAACGAAGACCATCAAGAGACGACGACAATCGTTCACGGCTTCCCACTACCCGAGCCCGACGGCTTCAACTACAAGCCGATCAACATTGACGGATACAGCAGCGACCAAGACTACTACTCGCCCAACAAATTCATCCTTTCCAATGTCTCAACGCACGAAGACTTCACGGTGAAGAGTGCACAAAAACCCGACTATGCCCCGAAATTGCCACAGACAAACCAAGCAAAGCCAATCACGATAAAGCAGAAGATGCTGGAAAACCATGACAAGCGACGATCAGGCGCCGTCCGAGCGACAAACCTAAGAAAGAACGCGAGCGTCAGCACCGTCGACTTGCACAAGATTGACGAACAGTTCTCGAGCATTTCCACGTCGAGTCGAAAGCCGGTGTCGCGCGGGTCGTCACCGATACGCAACTCGTCCAGCTCAAAGATCCGTAAAAGTGAATTTCAGGTGAAGAACCAGAACCAGAAGAACCTCAGCGTGCAATTCTTCACCAAACCGCAGCGATCGAAAACCGCAATCGACATGAAGTCCAACAGCCGGAGTTCCATCCCCAAGAGTGTTCAGTCGTCCGTTCAAGTACCTCAGCATCATCAAATCCAGCCTTCCAACCCGCAGCCGATCCTCCACTACCCGATCCCCAGTCCGCACATGACTCTCTCGCACGAGCCGGCCAGCTTCAGCAGCTTCGAGACGTCCAGTGAGTCCCACGACATGCAATTGATCACGAGTGGGCACGACCAAATCTTTAACACGCTGTGCAATCGTATAACGAGCTTGGACATGATCCGGAATCAAATGAGGTGAGAATTGCGGAACATTTAATTGCGCCGGAAACTAATCTTTGTAATTTTCGCAGAACTCAAGACCTTCTAGCTTCGTTACGGGCGGCCGCGAGAATTAAAGACGATTCGGTGATCGTCGATCTGCTTGGCGCAATACTCGAGAAAAAGTGAGTTAACTTGAATGACTAGCGTTTCGAACGGGAGTTTTAATGATGTTAATTGCTTCACAGCGCTTCTTGGACGTTGGACATGTGCGTTCTTGTGCTACCCTTCATCTTCGAGCTTCTACAAAGTAACTTTAAATTGTGAGTATGCAAAACTGTGAAGTGTGGTTCAGTGTTTGTTGTGTTCGCCATTGAAATTGGTGACATTGGAGGTGTTTCCAGGGTGAATTGCTGACCTTGAGGCTGATTGAAGGCCATGTAGAGTCTGAAACTGGCTTGAGACACCTTGGCTACCGATCCAGATCCTCTCGACAGTTCCAGGTCCATGCCAGATGCTCGAAAGCAGCTTAAACAGACGGATCTTAATGAAACTTATTCTCTCAATCCTCTCAAAGTCACTCAAGATCAAAACTCACGTCAATATCAATTCAGATTATCTCTCCAATTCCAATTCGTGCAGTCACACAATTTCCGCACATTTCCCAGCCATTTGCCGGCTCTTCCCTCTTTCCCTGATTTTTATCGCTGATTTCGAGTAGGGACTGCGTTTATGTCTCTTTTGTTGTCATGTATCCATCATGTATTAATTTCAATGTTGCATTTGAATGAGGGCTGAAGTATATGATTAGGGTTGCAGTCGTCCTCTTGAAATTGAATACTTATTCGAAAATGGCCGATCGCTAATCTGATTTTGCTTTGTTTGTCCCTCGACAGCCATTGCCAGCGAGCCTGCGACACTCTGCGAATAATAATCAAGGAGTTTCTGCCAGTGATTCAGGCTAACGTGGATCCGTGGTCGCCGGCGAGAGGTCTCGGCGTGGACATCAGCCGCGAAGAACGAGCGCAGAAGTGCATCGAGTGCCGTGGTTGGCTGCTCAAGATTCGGTGCCTGCCCGAGAACGAACGCATTGGAAGCTCCCTGCAGCCCCTTCAGAACATGATTGTGGACATTTAGAGCATGTTTCAGGTTTCAATTCTTGTTTCACCTTCTTTTGCTTGTTAATTTCCTTTAAACGAGACTCAATTTTCCTTTTCCCTGCCATTTCGCCTGTAGTCATCATTTTCCCTCTGAAAATCTTACAGAAAGTCTTCTACTTCACGCCTAACGAGAGTTTATAAAAAATTTGATGTAAGCAAGACTGATAAATTAACAAAGACAACTTTATTCAATTTAAAAACTTAAAATTTCGTTTCTTCCTTTGCCGTGAGAAGAAACTTTTGAGATTCTTCGCCTTTTCGCCTAGTTTTCATTCGACTGTTATCGTTAACCGTCCACAAGAACAAGAAAAGACTCGCCGGTGATTCAGAATCACGGAATACTTTAATTTTGCTTGAAACATCTTGACGACTTTGCTCAATTTATCTCCGTACATCATTTGTGGTTGTTTGTGAACCGACTTCTCACCGTTTTGTACTGGAACTGAGTCGCCAGATTGACAAAGACTTGTCTGAAGACGGCTGACCCTTGTCTCCAGCATAGAACGGACTTAGTTTCCAACAATAATGACCTTAGTTAGACCAATACCCGCTCATGAAAGACTCACGGCTTGCTCATAAACTTGTACATTTCAAGCTTTCACTTATTTCGACTAAGTTTCACTCTTAAATTGACCACAAAAACTTACAAAAACAAAGAATTTTAACCAAATAATAAAATCACTAACATTTCACCGACCACATCCGCATGATTGCACCCACAAAAATTCCATTAGCATGCCATAGTCACCGATCGATAGCAAAAGTGAACAAAAACGCTCCTTGCAAGCAGAAAATCTCAATCAAACAAAACAAATCAACAATAAAAAGACAAGTTGGACGGAACAGTGATCGATCAACAAGGTTCTAGATTGAGCTAAAAGCTGTTTCGTTCGTGTAGGTGGGTGTTGATCACGTTATGATGTAAAATCCACTGACTAGACTAACCCTGAAGGCAACAAACGCCATTTGACTCCATTCCCAAGCATTTTGAAACCTGAAAACTTTCAAAAACTCACCGTGATCGATCGTCAGCCCACAAGATCTGTTCCATCGCAACTAAAAACACTTGAATTAACTTCCCCAACTGATCACCCAACAACTTTTTTATAAGAATAGTGATTAAAATTAGTTTTAGTGAACAAAAATCCAAGAACGAACAGAAAGTTCTCCAGTTCGTTGTTTAAAGTGCCTTCCGATCCATAAGACATGGCTTTTGAAGCGTTTTATACAAGACAACCGATCGCCAGCCATCGTGGACGACGTTTCTCTCAGTTTCTGCCTCCAAAAGTTTTTCAAAAAGTATTTCAAATCCCAGCTTAAGACACAAAACGTAGAATCGTTCCCTTTCATAGCCCATAATCGTCGCTTAGCAGACCTAGAACCTCTATGCATATCAGTAGAACTTAAATAATCGGCCTGGAAGTAAAACTGAAAGATTGCGATAACGAAAATTGCCTTTGAAAAGAAAATTCGACAGGAACTTAAATATTAAGATTTTGCATTGAATTTGAAGTGATTGGATCCAAATTGTGTGAATTGCACACGGAACGAGAATGTTTTTGATGAATTTTCCACGATTATCCTGAACAAGAAAGGATTTGATGTGAATTGTAGATTGGAAGCTTATTTATTTTGCATCAACTGCAGCTGCTAATGTTTAACCAACTCACGGAATCCTAATAAAAATTAATTTCTAGCATAATTTGGGCTCGTCTTACAAAGGCAAGCCCGTCACTAAGTTAAGGAAAAGCTCTGAAAATTATTCAAATCAAAAATATTACACGATGTAATCCCGTTGTAAGTAACTTGAGACTAAATCAATCTTTGTTGTTGTATTTAATTTTTCCCCCAAAACGACATCGTTCGACTAAGCAACTAAATTTTAAGATTAAAATTAAAATCTTTGCATTAAGGACAACTTGTAAAAAATAAACATTAATTTAATTAACCCAATTGAGTCGAAATAAAAAGCAAAAATCAGTGAATTTTATAATGAATTAAATCTTGTTGTTTTGTTATTGATTTTTAGGTTATTTTCCAAGGGTTTTTTTCAAATTTCTCAAAAACGGTCCCATCGTTTATAAAAATCTTCCCTTTTCCTGAATTCCCTTGACTTGCTGGTAAGAGATTTTTTTTATAAAATTTAACGGTTTCCCCGATTTTGAACCATGGTGGTTTTGTTAATGGTGGTTTCGTTCATATCGGTTTGATATTTTTTCACATTTTCCAAGGTATTTTGAAAGTTTTGAAACAGGATAACTGGTAAAACGCAGAATTTGTATTAGATTTCAAAGATAGAAGATTCATCCAACGATAACTGTGCAGTTACAAACCAAAATAAAAGGATTTAATAGTTTCAGATTCAACTTTGTTTTTCGATGCTGCTTTGAGAAAGTTAGTACTGAAAAACTGATTTTTTTTGTGTGATACTGCTAAAGACTGCTACTTCAATAACGCATTCGTTGATAGCAACATCGTTTCTTTAAACAACTGTTATCATAAAGCAAAAGTCGTTGGCGGTAAATTACTTTCAAATAATTAATTTTTGCTGAAGATTATCAAAAAAATTGAATAACATGGCTCGAGAAAAAGCTGCAAATGCTGTAAGATTCGAACTCAAGTAACAAGTTAAGTTTGCAATAAACTCCCATTTTTCCACACTCTTTGCTAATCTGTGATAATAATCACAACAAAAATCCTTTAAATATCCTTCTGCAAAGCGAATAAATCGCCTCTGGGCATTTCTATTCCCGAATAAAAGCGATTACGATTGAAAATACAAATTATCTTCAACAAGGCTTGTCAAGGGGCGAATCGAATCAAATTTATTTATGATGTTTATATTTAGTGAAATGATTTTAACAAACAAATCCTCGAGAATCAGCTTATTGTGTTCTCCATTTTATGTGAAAATATTTCCGGCATTAATTCTGGCCCCTGGGGGAGATTTCGAGATGCTGGAAATTAAATTTATCTTCAGGTAGACTCGAGTTGTGTTTGATAAATTGAGAAATTTCCTTTTCATCGTCACAAAAGGCAGCAGAACATTGCTTTCGCTAAGAAAGGCCTTTTAGCTCGAGAAGAAGTCATAAGGAGTCTGTAATGGATCCCTTTCTGCTGCCTAACACAATATCAACATGTTACTTTGTTGTCAAACGCTTCTTTAAGATGAAATCATCAAAAGATCAGAGAAAAATGTCATTAAACACTGAGAATGCGATCCCCTTTCATTCAGAACGACGGTTGAATGCATCTCAAAAGGGCCATGAAAACTAAAATACTCGAAAAGCGAAGAAAAAAATTTGTTGACACATCAAAACTCGCATGAAAAACCCTCCTTTTGTTGCTGACAAAACAAACAAACAGCTTTTCGATGAAAAACGAGATCAAAACATGGAGTTTCAGTTGCGACTCAATGGATTACACAAATTTCGTCGCGATGGCAACGCGGAACGGGTTGAAATTCACGTAAAATCAATGAACATGGAAACTTGAAGTTGTTTTAAACGCAGTTTGGAGTGAAACATAAGAAATGAGAGAGTTTAATGCTTGTACATAAGTGCAAGAGAGTCGAAAAGGCGTGGCCTCGAAAGCTTTCGAGCATATTCGTGCTAAAAATCGAACGAAATAATCTTTTTTGCTCCTTTTCTTCAGTTTGTGTCGAATTTTGAAAGCAACATCAAGTGGCGTGAAATTTATCCGCTTTGTGACTTGTGCCAAGCTAGAAAAAAGTGTGAAGAAAAAATCAATTAAAAGCGTGAAATTAATCGATTGAGTGTTGAAAATGATGAACATGAACATGATGAATGACCCGGCATTGGCTGGAATGATTCCGTTCGATCCGATGCAGTTCTATGAGCCGCCCAAGCCTCGCTACATTTTTAAAATGCCTCGCGTCGTGCCAAATCAAAAGGAAAAGTTCGAAAGCGACGATTTGTTCAAGCGACTGCACCGCGACGGCGAAGTGAGATACACAGGATTCCGCGACCGTCCGCAAGACGAACGCCAGCTTCGATTTCAAACTGGCTGCCGAGAAGGCCACACGGAGCTGTCGTTCGTAGCGTCGGGAACAAACGTTCAGCTCATGTTCAACCCGGGCTATCACCACCATCACCATCCAGCTTACGCCATGCAGCGCGAATGCGATTTTGACAAAGAAATTGGAAAAGTGAGTAAAACATCCCGAGAGACGCAGCCGTAGCTACACATTGTTGTCATAACCATGGCACAAAATCTCGAAGCCGACGTCAGACAAATAAAGAAGGCGATAAATTTAAAGCAACACATTCAGAGCCGTAATTCATCTTTCTTTGTTGTTCTACAAAGTAAAAAATCTGTTTTCATTATAAACAACTTTCGAGAAGGTTTAAAAACAAAAGAACAACGACTCAAAAGGCTAGAGAACTCCGTCAAAGTTCTTGTTCACAGCGATAATCAAGTTGAACACATGTAAAGTAACAAATTGAGCGTTAAAATTGAGTTATTAAACGACTTCATTGGTGCCGTCCCTTAAAATTAGTTGGATTACCATGCTGATGCGCGTTTGGGGTGAACAGATAGTGATGTAACGATGTCAGATTCAAGATTATAAAGAAATTTTGTTAAAACATTGCTAAAACAGCTTCTTCCAATAGTGAAACAGCTTCTATTAGTGTTAAAACACCTTTCAAACCGTCGGAATTCTTAGTCACCCCCTGGAAACATCCAGCACCAGTGAAAGGGTCAGGTAAACGAAGCGATAAATGCCCGAAAGCAATTTGATTTTATGACACTGTTTGCTATCTTCTCATCGGTGCCCTTGCAAGCAAGCAGGCCTAATTGTCTGTGTGATGATTTTCTGCCTCCAGGATATTTGTAATTTCTCGATTCCTTTCAAGCCCGGGCTAATTGATGCTTGTTTGAAGCCCAATTTAAAATCAACACATCAAACACATGGCTCGTTTGCTGCAATTGCGCTGCGAGACTTTGTGAAAAGTCTTTCTTGTCTGCACTTCCGGTCACGCAGGGAGGTCTCGAGACACTGCAGCTATTAGAGAGAACATGAAATTTGAAGCGTTCAGCACATGTAACTGTTTTGTCAAAAGTCGAAGTTGTTTTCGGGTGTAAAACAGAGTTTTTGGATGGATTAGAAACTAAGCCGAGTTGTGCAAGGACGAAATTTAAGTTCCAAAATTTAAATGACACTGCACCACCCGCGTGCGTTCATCATAAATAAATGTTAAAGCATGTCGCGTGTCGATCATCATGTTCGATGTCACGTGGACAAGTTTAACTGATTCAACAAGAGAATTCCGGAAATGTTAGAAGGTGACGCGCAGTTCACCTTTGTTTTAGTTGATTCCGAGTTCAGATTCCGACTGCACGGATCTGCACGACTTGCGCTCTTTGTTCTTCTTCGCTTTTGTTTTGGTTCCTTCAATTATGATCCGGTGGAATGAAAAATCAACAAACACATTAGGACTTCATCGACGGTGATTCACGTGAGAATTTTTTGTTTGATATTCGCCGAAGATTTTGATAAAATTGGCGGAGAAAATTGCTTGCGCGCTTCTGAGACGACGTCGGAGCGGAAATTCGATAAATTTATGATCATGTTTTGAAGCAAATTACGATGATTAGCCTTTGGATTGGGTGATTAAGCAACATGTGTTGTGCGATATTGAATCTACACAAGAGAAAAAGCTGACCAGACAAGACATCAAAGCTAAACAAATATTTCTTCCCTTCGCAGGTTCACATCAAGTCAAGTTTCATTTTGAATGGAGTTTGCGTGCGGTTCCGTGGCTGGATGGACCTTGAACGACTTGACGGCATTGCTCGACTTGAATACGACGAAAGACAAGGCGCCCACGAAGATTCCATCCTTAAAGAACAGCTCGAGCGGTACAGCCAAAGATTGAAGGACTTCGAAGACACAAAACGCGGTGTTTACCCACGCAATGAAGATGTGAAGCGAGACGCACAATCACATCAGATGAACGGATGGAGGCGTTAGTAGAAATTATTTGTTATTATATATTAGACATCAATCATCAAGATTTGTGCAATTTCAAGTTTTTTTACTCCTAGATTTTCGTTCTAAGATTTCAAAGAAAAAATTCAATAAAAAACTTTAATTTTTCCTTCAAACTTTTTCTTTGAATTCGGAAAGTTTAAAACGAAAGATTAGAAATCAACAAAAGAAAGTCATTTGAAGCATTTAACAAGCTTCATTAGCTTTCCTT
>JPYR01001108.1:0-14605 GCA_000775305.1 Belgica antarctica
CTGAAAACTAAATGAGAGAGAAATTTCCTAATCAGCGACTTCTGCCGCTGTTTTTTTGGGGCCTTTTGCCGTTTCGTTTTAGAAAATCGTATTTTAATTTGTGGTTTTGTTTCATGTGAATATGCATTTAAATATGTTCAAGTACAGCATTCTAATTAAATTAATGTCATACAATTCATCATGTCATGATTCGTTTTTCTCGTAATCAATTCGTAGAACTTTCTACTTTCATCGGATTTAAAATTTCATTGTTTGCTGATGTTTTTGTTTTGTGTTGCTTTTGAGTATTTTTATGATGATTATTTATAATTTCTTGAAGAAATGCTAAAAAATCTTATGCTTATAAGAGTTTTTAATCGGGAGTTGTTCGAGTTTCCTTTCTTAATGTCATGAAAGAACAGAGCGAGAAAGAATGAATGATTTATTAACGTTTTGCACAGATCATAAAAATAATTAAGTATCAAATTCATTGCGATAGATTTATGAAGATTTTGAGGAAACTTTCTTCATGCTAATGTTTGCTAATGCTTTGCAGGTTTACAAAAGATTTTCGATCTTTGATTCAGACAATGCCACAAATTCAGCAAATATTGAAAGAAGGGGACATCGAACAAATTGGAGCGCATCGTTTGCATATTTCATTAATGTTTTTGGCCCGGTTCTCATGTGCAAGGGACCTGGCCGAGACTTTTCACTCGAAAGCGAATGATTTCAGAAGACATCTTGCACGTGAGAACCGGCCCCGGTTTGTGAATATTTACAAACGTTTTACTTCATGTCCATTTGGTTTCAGAAAATAATGTCTGTCAGCGTCGCGTCAATTTTGATGATTTTTCTGTATTTTCTGTTCATTTTTTTCTTTGCCTTACATCTACAACATTTTGTTATTTACTTAGAGAAGAGAATTTTTTCATTTTGTAAAAAACTATTTACACTCATGCACTTTTCCATTTCTCATTCACATTCCATTACTTTGAGATTTATTTACCATTTTTCACATCATCGTGTTTAGCCATGCGAAACTATGAGAAATAAAATCTCTCATTCAATCCCTAAAAAGTTATTTATAGTGTTTTCTTTTAACTTTTATCCGTCTTCGCTCGTTCATTCTGTTTGTAATCATCGTCGTCGTAAAAAAGATCCTTATTTCTCTCACGCATGTTTAATGCTTGTTTTTGTGTGTTTTCTTATCGATTTAGGAATAAAATTCTATCTTCTTGAATAAGATTTTCTTCTCGTCTCGCGTTTTGTTTGTTTGTCTTTCTAATTAATAAAATAATCCGCTTTTAAAAGTAAGGTTTGAGATTAAGACAAGACAAGACATGTGGACATGATGATTAAATTAAAATAATTAACATTCATTAATACCAATATCACTTAATTCACGAAATCTAACAAAGCCGTGCTCGGCCACAAGCATCGATCCACTTGTCGCACTATCGCCACTGCTACTCTGATATTGATCCATCACATTACTACTCCCACTGCGCTGGGGCTGGTGGTGTATTTGTTGCGGCGTCATCTGCTGTGCGGTTGGCGAATGTTGTTGAACATTCGTAGCTATCAGTTTGGTTTTATTTGACATACGACCAGATGTATTTCGTTGGAAATCACGCTCATATTGTGGTTGCGCGAGAATTTGCTGCTGCTGTAGATGTTGAGCGGATCGTGAGTTAAGTGTCTGGATGCCGGACGATCGATGATGACCCACCACAATGCCACTCGATGACGACGACGAGGAATTGCATCCACCGCCGCCGTTCACGTTCGAGCCATTGCTGCGCTCGTTGACTGCACCGCCGCCACGCGAATGATGGATAGCACCAATATTGTTCAATGTACCACTCTTGCGTACGCCACTCCGCCGCTCGAAAGAATTATTATTGAAATTACTACTACTATTTATATTATTGTTATTGCCAACAGCACCAGCAGCAGCTGTCGTGGTGAAGCCATATGCTGACGAATGATTTGACGTATTATCACCGTAATTGTAATTAAGTGTGTTTGTGTTGGGGCCGCTGCCACTCTTAAGGGCCTTCAGGTTCTTCGACACGCGGAACTCGTTGCGTGAGCTCGACCGATCAAACGTCGGCCGCTCGAAGTTTTGGAAATCATACGGGCCGACTTGCTGCCGCGTCTCGTAAGTCGGGTGTTGATGATGGGCTGCTGCCGACGGATGGTGATGGTGGTGATTTTGTGCATTCAATGGCTCGGAATAATAATCGTCAAGATTATTTTGGTTGTTGCTCTCAGAGCTGCTGCCATTGTTGATGCCGTTTGCGTTTGAAACAGCATTGTTATCACATCGTAGCTCGAAGTTAGGGTTTTCATAATGATCGGGCACGATGGTGCTGTTGTTATCATTACTAAAGTACTCTCGATCATTTTCGCCGTTGATTTGTGGCTGATGGGCGATCAAGTGTGGCGGGGGAGGCTGAGGCGGGTGATGGTGATTCATTGGGTAGTGTTTTATCGTGTCGGTTGGATTGTTGTGGATGCCGACGCCACCGATGGATCTGAAGCTGTTCGTCTCGTACGAACGCGTAAATCCATTCGGATTGACCAGTTGGAAGTCGAGTCCACTGCGGGCACCATGTGGCGGAATGATGCCGTTATCCACGTTTATAGTATTCAGCTGCATATCTGATGCTCCAGTCTTTAAGCCTGTCACCCACGACAACAAGGCAATTATCGTAACCTCAATCAGTCGTAGCGAAAATTGGTAGCCCCACTGAGGCCAGTTAATATCAATCGAATATGTCGTTAGTGATTTCGTCGATGAGACACTGATTGCACCGTATATCTGCAGGGCGGCAAGCGACACAAATAATAATGCGATTGCAATCGTTATGTGAATGGCGTACGACAAGTTCTGGTAGCCGTGGATGTAGTTCTGCGACTTATTGCGCAACACGCGCTTGAGAATGCGATAAATGTAGAGATAGAAGAATCCCAGACTGAGACACACGAAAATGTAGATAATTTGACAAATTAGCGACAGCAGTCGCGGCGGTCCGGTGTGACCACGGATGATGTTGTTGTAGTATTTATTGGACGATGCGAATCCATTTGCAGCCTGCTGACTCAAAGTGTACGTGAAGTTCTTACTGGCGACACTCTCCACGTAATGGAGGGTGATGCAGAGCCCTACGTGGACACTGCACGCTACTAATACTGTTAATGGACGCATTAAAGGAGAATAGCGGTTGTTCTTGTGATTGAGACTTCGAATGAGCAGGAAAAGAATCAGCGTGGCGAAGGCGACGGTCAAAAAAGTGGCCGGCAAGTTGAGCAGCACCTCCGAAACGAACGGATCGAAACTGAGGTGAATGTTGTAGGCGTCGTAGCACAGATAGAAGATTCGTGCCAGGCAAATGATGATTAGGAACAAATGAATGCAGATGAAGTACGACTGATTGAAGAGATGCGTCAACTTGTCGTAGAACATCATTTTAAAAATCGAATAGACGGCAAGGATGGTGAAGAGAATGGCCGAGAGGTAGACGTGAATGTTCCACGCCACTGTCCAAGTCTGCACTTCACTCTGTTCAGCATTAAACTTGCTGTTTGTGTTGATGTTGTAGATGGGATTTTGGTTGATCGGGTTCTGTTGCGGCTGGCTGGTGGACGTGAACAAAGTCCGGTCGTGATTCACGTTTGCCAAGTTTTGGATGTTTTCAGTCGAATAAATGGTCTCGCCGTCTTTCTTCGTGTCTCCACCGCCGCTATTGACATTTTTGTTCATGCTGTTCGATTGCGAAATGGTCGGCAGCTCGTCGTAATCCTCGTCGTCGTCTTCGATGTCACCTGAGTCGTCGGCATCCTGATTTGAACTCAAGTCTTTTACGTCGTTATCGTTTTCGACATTATCTTTATCGCTTTCGTCTAAATCGGTTGGTAAATTATTCGACGGTTGAACTTTCTCCGGCTCGTTTGTCGATGATTCAACGACAGCGGGGATTGGCCGGACGGTCACCGTCCTTAAAAGAACATCAGGAATGTCTTCTTTACGACCGTTGGAGCCGGAAAGAATTCGCGAAATACTCGGAATGATTTTTGACACATCAGATGGATTTTCCGAGTTCATTAGGGCACGATTGCTGTTGCCGTTATCGTACGGATGACCCAAATCAACCTTGTTGACTTTGTGTGAGGGTGTGTTAAGGACCTTTTTGGGCTGGGACGTTTGCTGCTGCAGATCTGTGTTAAGAGTCTGCGACGGGTTGATTGACCCAGGTCGACTGTCAGACAGGTCAGGCCTTAGCGGCACCCGTTCGTGGCCAGGCGTTATGCTTGGTGGCGGAATAGGCCGTCTACTCAAGGGATTCCCGGTGTCCATGATGCCGACGTCGCTGTTTGTGCCTCGAAGTGTCGGCTTGTCAGCGAACGGATTGTTGTACTCGCGTGGCAGTGGCGGCGTGAAGAACGACCGCGTCGGGGGCGAGTACGATGGCATGTTTCCAGAATGCATTGGGAATGTTGGATATTTTTTGTTGTGGCCTAAAAGTGCCAATTTCGTTTAAAATCAATTAAATGGTTAAATGGAAATTGGGAAATAAATCATTTGGACTTGCTATTTGAGCTGTTTTATCGGGGGCAGTCCCTGTTTAAAGTGTGATTGACAAACATGCTGGCTTGAATTCAACTTCTTGTCAAAGATTATCAAAACAAGGATTGTCCCTGAATTAAAAACAACACAAATGTCAGGTCTGCATAATGAAGATTGGGTTAAAGTGGCTCGAAACTTCGAAACTATGTCCATTAATAACATTTCAGCCTTTTTGAAGCTCATCGCGATAATAAATCGTGAATAAGGACAAATTATGACAGCGGGAAACTCAAAATCAATAAATCATAAGAATTGAAACATAATGATTACCTTGTGGACTCGGTGTGGCATTTTGATGTCGATGATTATGATTGTGATGTCGATTTGGGTTGGGATAGGTTGGATTATTGTTGCTCTTCAGGATATCAGCGTTGGGGGCTGACGTAGGCAGCGCATGATCTCGTTCAAGATCAAATTCGTATTTGTTATGATGAGATTTGATTTGTTGCTGATGCTGATCATTAATTTGACTGTCTTTTTCATAATATCTGTTGGTTGATGTGAAGTCGCCGTTGTTGTTGTTTTTGTGTTGTAGGTTTCAAGTGAACCCGAAAAGTCGGAGAAAGAAAGAGAGAAAAGAATGTGAATATCGGTGTTTTAAAAGTATATGTACACATCTACACGTCGTCTCTGCGTTCAAAGCACATAAAACAGGTTTTTTAATGCTGATGGAACATTCAGTTTATACATTCATTTTATTTTTATATTTCACTTTTCTCATATATATTTTTAATCTCCAATAAGCTGAAAAAAGGCAAAACTCCGCATATAGAATATTCGATGAGAATTTTCCACATTGCGTTTATGTGGCGAGCGAGTGAGTGAGTGAAAGAGAAAATTTTATGCTGTGGTGAAAAGGGTGGTTTACACTCTAAAAATCCCTTTTAAATGAGTATAGGATCATCGCTTCCATCTCTATTATGCCCTGTTTTTCCGTTTTGCAGTGGGAAATCATATCGAAAGCACAGTTGGATGTCATTAGCCTCTGGGATATAAAGCTGAATTGTGTAGGGGTTGTCAATCACTACGTTCTCTGAATACAGAATTCACAAACCCCCGTCTAGATTGCGTCTTTGGGTCGTAAACAATCAAAATCTTATCAGTAATTCTTGTAAAGCGCACAGACGTCGTTTACTTTCAGTCGTCGTTCTTTGTTTGGGCTGTTTGCAAACCTTCTCAAACGAACAGGAAAACGTGTTCGATAAAAAATTCTTCATGTAGCATGTACTTTCGAGATTGAGTTATTTTAGTTTAGTCTGACCTTGGGTACATTGAAAGATTGAAAGACATTCGATATCATTTGGTCGAGAACTTGTTCAAGAAACTGTCAATCACAGCAAAAACATGAAATTAAGCTTAATAGACGATTAATACTGTTCAAAAAGTTGAAATCCTACTTTATACAAACATTACACGTCACTAGTTTTTTTTGACAAAACTCGTTATAGATGGCTTCAATTCAGTTTAAAACTTTTTAGAAATACAAAATTAGTTTCGAGTGCTATCAGCACCGACACATAAGCACGTAAACAGATTATGATTTCGATGCAGTTCATGCAAAAAGAAAGAAAAGCAAATCGGGGAGTGTAGAAGGTCAAACTTTCTCGAAAATCACTCGCCGTGTAGTATCAAATGTTATTTCCCGATCATAGTTTAATAAATTGAAGTGGAAACATCGATTGGTGTACAGTTGTAGTATTAACAGCGTTCTGTGTAGCCAGCCAGCGCACCACAACCCTGCAATTTATGAACTCTTACAAGGCAAATAAACTGGTTTTCTGAATATTGAAATTCATTTCTGCTTTTCAACATCAACGTTTCTGTAATCCTTTCAATGAAACATCAAAAGAGCAATCACAAATCAATTTCACATTTGATATTAACGTTGTAGCAATTGATTTCTTGCACTTAAAAAGCTGGTCAGTGGAAATAGTTTCTGGTTATTGACATTCATGAAAAAGTAATTTCATTCCCCTTGAGTTCGTCTCGTAAATGTGAATTTCAAATTATTATTCGATGCCGCTGGTCATTGCAAAGCTGTTACACAAACAAACAGAACTGTGGACACAGAAGCCGCTCCCCGGCAGCCAAATGATCACAAACGACATCTTCCTGATGTGCACAAACTTTTGAGTTTCTTTTGCCTTCCGTCATTTGCAATAATGACTCCAAGGCATGATAATTGTTGTTAACATAGTGTTTCACCTTGCATGACTATTGTCATCATGGGCCTTAATATAAATTAGATAATCATTTCCGGTCCTACGCAGTCCTAGGTATTTTTGGCCGAGCACAAATGAAACGAAATTGTCGAGAAAAGAAAACAAAAGAGAAAAAGCGATTTCCTAAAATGCTTTTCACTGACGCCGAAGAACTTTTCTCCACACTAAATAAATGATGACGAGGCCAGGTGGAAACGAGAATGTAGAACTGACCAAGTCTTTTCTTCACATTTTTTGAATTTTAAAAATAGATCAACCCCCTGTTGACATCGATGTTTCTTCATTTGCTTTTTATTATGCCCTTTCTACTGGAAGTCTTGTAAAGAGCTGTTCGAGTTTTTTGATTTCTCGGGAAAAGCTGCTGGGGTTCTTTCAAATTGTGTAATTTTTTTGATGCATTAGGCGGCAAATAGAGTCGTAATGGCATTTAAAGAAACATTCAGAGAACAGACGTCTCTTGAAAATGGGGCAACGATGACACGATGGAACAAAACGATTCTGACATTACTATGAATCCTAAATCCTCCGTTCTACTGATACATTTGTCAGAAAATGGAGGTTCGTGAATTTTTGGAGTAAACAGGTTGATGTCTAGCAAAATGCAGCGCTTTGTCAACGCTTTTAGTTGAGTTCAAATTTAAATACTTTGCATTTTTTTTTGTCGAGTTCAAACGTGTGAACGGATTATTTTGTATCGATTAAGCTCGCACAACGCTATTCAAACGACAGCAGCTTAGTTTCGTGAAAACACGGCTTTGAATTCGGCTTTCCAGAAATCACATTGTGAATTCATAAACTTGAATGAATAATTTAGTTGAAGTCTTATAAAAATCGGGACGGTCATTCGCTTTGTCAATTATCACTGACAGTTGTGACATTTAATTGACGACTAAAGTTTTTTCGTCACACTTTTTCGAAGCTTAAAAATTCATTCATAGAGTGAAGTCAACATTGAAACAATTTTTAGGAATCTTTGTCTATCGACGAAGGTTGTCGCATCTTGAAAACCATAAAATCCGTCTTCAGATTGATTGGACGAAGGTTCAAACCCTGTCAACGACAGTTCATTGCTTGACAAGAAAAACTCTTCTGTCGTCGATTTAAATTTATTCTTCCCTACAAAAACGTGTCTCGTCTTCTTGCTGTTCTAATCATTTGTGACTTTCCGCTAATTCAGCAATTTCCGGCGACCAGACCAGACCATCTTGTCACTTTTGAGCAAATCCAAATTACTTTTCCATTCAACTGACGAAGATTATGCCGTGAACAATTACAGAATAGCACCATAAAATCACAGAATTTAGTCAAATTGCTAAACCTTAATTCCGAGATTTCATGATTCAGCAAAAAAGCAACGAAAACCATGCTTGACAGAGTTTTGAGAGTCACTCGTAGCAAGGCGAGTGAGACACGAAAACGAAGTTGTTAAATCAGTCTGCTTCAAATTTTAAAGAGTACGAAGAGTTGTCTATTTGGAGGGCGAATCAATTTGCACAATCTTTCAATTGAAATAATAATTGATTGATTGCTTTTTGAATCAATTGCAATGGCGATCATTCAAAAAGCGTTAAACGCCAGACAGAGCCACACTAAATCTGTCCTTGATTGTTGCAAGCAAGAGATCCGTGTGCTTTTTTGTGCTTCACTTCGATATTTCCACTGCATTAAATTCATGTTATTTAATCCACGTCTGAGTTATGTTCATCTCACAATGCAATAAAGATAGTCCTTAAAAATCACTCAAGCGTGCTTTTTATGGGTTTCAACGGTCCATGAAAAGGGAGCAAGAGACGGAGACGAAGATGGGGGAGTTTGGATGACATTTAAATTTATCGCTTCTCACACATGATCTTGTCATCAACCGATAAGAGAGGTTTTTGTTTACGATTAGTTCACGATCGGTACGCACTCCAAAATGTTCCCATGGCTTACACACAGAATTTAATCCAACAAAACGTTGCACCATCAACAGCTATTCCTTTTCTCTTTCTATTCCGAGTTCTTGTTTTTTTCATGTTTTTTAGCTGGCTCCAAAGAGAAGGCACACATAATCCGTACAAAGTGAAATATATAAAAAAATGAATGTATAATTTCCATCGTTCGTTATATTTTCTTCGCTTTTGGTATCGCAGGCAGGCATAGAGAAGTGAACAACAGGAAAAAATAAACTAAGCACTTTAACAAAACACACGACGTACCGAAAAGTTGTTAACGTTAAAGGAGGCACGGTCGTAATGCTGGGCACATAAACATTATCTATGATACTCCGTTTTGTTGTTGTCGTTGAAGTCTGATATGCGACTTTGTGGAATATCGCTCCTAATTCTTCTAAGTTATATCCATCTGCAGCTGATGACGACGAGTCCACTAGCGCATTGGCAGCACAATTGCTTATACTAATCACACTTAATAATAAATATATCACTATGTACACTTTGCTATTTACAACACTCTTTTTATGTGATACTAGAAGGTGTGATAATTTCTTCTGCTTCGAATTCACTAGCAATTGTGTGCTGGATGACACATATTTTAGGAAGGACTTCAAACATGATTCGATTCGAGATGATGAAAACATTATCAAAATTGATATATGTTTGGTGGTGGATGTGTTGATGTTGAGGGCGAAGATTTTTGGTGAATCTTTCCTTTGTCACACAAAAAAACTTTCTTGTTGAGAGTTCCTTTTATTTTTTTAACTTTAATTTTTTCCACATTTCCATTGATTTTTCACAGTTTTCATATTTTTTCAATTGGAGTTTTCACATCATTCATGTAGGTTACGGTGAACGACACACCAATTTGATCACATTTTGATCTTGAATATTTTTTCTCTCAGAAATGTGAGCACGATTTACGATTTCTTTTCATTTTTTGTGTATAAAGAATAGGTGGAATCGAGTAAAAAAAAATGGATTCCAGTGGAACTTTTTCTTTTGCAATTTCTGCCCGATTCTTCGAATTTAACGCACTAAATCCATATGTAATCCATTGTGGGGGTGTTTAACTCGCGTTTTAATGCATTTTTAGCAATTAATTAACGTTTTTTATCACAAAATTTGCCCGAATCCAATTTGGAAATTTTCATTAGACGTTCAGTGAGTTGTACGTTTCGCGTTCACTGATGAGAAAAAGTCTTGTGTAGACGGCGCTGATGTTGACTAAGCGGATATTTTGATGATGGATTTTGTTTTCCCTTCTGTGAACGAGGTAAAGCGATGCGAAGCGTCTCGATTGGAAAATCACTTTGGTAATTTACTGAACAATTAATTTCCAACCACGGATATCAGATATCCTGACTTTGTGTTCACCCCGCGACGAGATATTTAAGACAACCTTTTGTTGCGACTGAAATATCTTCTCTCAGCCGACCCGACATCTGGTGAGTTTTTCACACAGATCTCCACTGAACGAATTTCTCGCCGTACACGATGTATGCACACACACAGACCGACCGCTCTGCCTTCGAGTATGAAAATAATATTTTAAAAAGTGCTGCTAATAAATGGTACGAACAATAAAAGAGCAGCGCCTGAATATTTCATGTTATTGATTTTATGTTTGATTTTATGTTCCAATGCAGCAGCATTTTTAAATATTAATTATGTTAAGCAGACGTATGTCATCGCTCGTGTACATTGAAACAATAAAAATATCAATCTGTCGGGTAAGGACACAAAAAGTTGCATTCTCTTAGCGCATGTGTCATTAATTGCACTCAGCATAAAGGCATCGCAAACGATACGAAAATCTATGCATTTAACAAACGCTTGAGCACAATGAATCTGTCGGAGAACACCGTCCGAATATATGTGAAGGTGTGTTTCATTATGAATTCATACAGTAATTAGATAAGATTCATCAACTGCGGCTATATAAATACAAGGAATGTAAATGAATTTTAAACCTCCCATAGATGCTTGCGAGCTATCGTAAATTTGTATCACGGAAAGCCTTCTGGGACGAGATGGGACGCCAGAAGATTTAAATATATTTAAATAGCAATCAAATTAATTGCTGTTTTGGGCCTAAACACAATGCACCGAAGCACGTTCTGAAAAAAACAAGCCTGACCTTGTGCCGAAACTTACATTAGAAGGCATCTGAGATCATGCATCGTTTACTATGTGCTTATATTTTTTATGACCATCAGGCTTCTACTTTTTTTCGCTACACAAGGTAAAAATGATGGAATTATAATTATTTTTCATACTTCACATCGGATTATTATGCTTTATTTTCTACCTCGAATTACACACAAAAAGAGAAGAGAATCAACATCTGCACTGATTGAAGTTTGTGGATGAAAAAAACACGACGTGGTGTAAAGCGAAATGAAGGAAAAAACCTGTGGATTAACACATCTCGATTGCAGATTATCAGATCTAATGCGGCTACGACAGAGTACGAGTACGAAATACAAACCATACATTAAAGCATCGCAGCCAATCTAACAGAAATTAATACTAACATCCGCATTCAGCGATCAAGGACGGTTCTATTGAAAAGAAGGAGAAAAAAACTAAAATATATTGAAACGTCATTATCGAGTGATTATCGACGATAATTTATTGCCTTTTCCATTTTAAATCAATGATTCGGAGAACGGAGGGTTAAGCTGCAACCCCAACTCTCGCCCGGTCTTGTTGCCGAAATCGTTTTTGCTGCCGACGAAAACTCTAAAACAAACTTCTTTGCCTCTTGCCGGGAGAGATTCCACAGAGGGGAGGGAATTGCTACCATTTGGGAAACAGTTTCGAACATTATACACAAGATTGCAATCGAATAAATTCTTCTAACAACTTGATTTAATGCAATTGAGTGTGAAGCACCCTAGCGTATCCTTTTTTTCGGGGATTGTTGTGTGTTTTTGTAGTTTGTGCGCTATGTGTGTATCTTATCGAAGTCATTGCATCAAATGGCAGCGATGAAAAAATCAAAATTTATGATCTGAGTGTCATAAAAGTTCGCTCTCTCGCTCGGATGCCAAAAAAAATTTCCATCAAATCGCTATTTCATGAATTTCCTCTTCCATCATGTGAAGACATGGTGCTGAAATTAAATTTGACTGCTACGTACAGCATCGAGCAGCGATCAAAAATGAATTTTGATTGATCTTTTGATGTTTCCAATGGAAATCATTATGGGTAGCGTAATGTACTTACTTCCCGATGATGAAGGCAAAAATCCGAGTTTAATTCTTCATAAAATAAATTTCAATTTAAAATCAGTTATGTTGCCAGAATAGCTCACAAAACAATTTGTGGTAGAGCAGAGGATTAACATAACATGAATACTTTCAATATTGCACACTTCCATGTACACCTAATTTATGTTCCACTTTGAGGGGGCCGAAAATAATTATTTAAAATATTATTTCTCTGAAATTTCAGTTGGTCAAGAACAACTGCTTGTCAAGACATAAATAATGGTGGAAGTTTCTGCGGTTGCAAGAGAAAAATTAATCAACTTGCAACATTATTTTCAAACTGCCGAGTTTTCACAGCACGTAAAGCAAGGAAACTAGTTTTAGCACAAAAAGGATTTGTTCTGAGAACAAAGTTTAGTACACTCAGTGCTACAACTTTAACTTAGTAATTAGACGTTCTAAGTTTAAGTGTTCTTAATGATTAACAAAACTTGAAACAGTTTTTTAGCGCAGCCAATTTAGAAAATGTAGATTTAAGAGTTTTAAATTGTTTTGAAAACTTGAAGCAGGTTTTTTGAACAGCTAATTTAGAACAAGCAACAATAAAGCTATCATCTGATTAAAGCCTAACTTCATTAGTACATCACAATCAGTCTACAGCTAATTAATTCACAAAGAAAATTGTGATTAAATACAGTTGTCCCTGACAATAACTAATTACAAAATTTTATGAAGGGCCTCAGGATTTCGGTATTCCTTTTCCCTTCATATCAGCTCATTTTGTAATGCTTCTACGATAAAGTACAAATGATAAATAATATTGTTTTAATGGTTCTGACATAATAACTATTATGCTTATGAGCGGGAGGGGGCTTAAAGGAGAAATTGAGATATGAAATAATGTCTATGCAAATTCAGGAATGATTTTCCATCGTCAAACGTGGCATAGAGCAGCAGTTGTGCCGTACGTGGATGTAGGGGTGTGAGAAGCATTATCAAATACAACATCAAATAATTTTATTCAATAAAATGTATGAGGGAGTTGTTCAGGGGAGTAGGGAATTGAAATTTATGCAGTTTTTGAGGCCTCTCGTCGTTTATTTTTTCTGGTTCATTCAACACCGTGTTTATCTAGCATTGATTGTTGTAGAAAATGGATTTATCTGGTTGCCATGTTGATTGACGCTTTATTGAACGTAGTTTATTGATTTTGCGAAAGGTCACCAATAAATGAAATTCAGTAAGACAGGCAACCCCTTCGTGCTTATTAGTTGCAATTTCAATCGTAGTTTAGGTGGTTATTGATGCAAGTTAAACTGTTTTAGTGAAGATTGATCTAAATAAATATTTTATCACGTCTGTTTGTGCTTGACCACCTTGCAAGTGATTTATGCAGACGTTTTTGCATTAGTAAAACCATTTTCATCGACACGCACCGGCTAGCTGCACTTAGTGCTGCTTGAACCACCTCGAAAGAACAATTTATGAAGGATTCCCTAGGATTACAGCCAAATTGACGACGCTCAATTTTAATAAATTAAAAGCCAAAGGCATTTTGTGTCTTTAACTTTTTTTTCGTTCGCTTAGCTTCCCCTTTTTCCGTATCACCAACTCCTAATCTCATTTGTGTGTTGTTGTGACTAGAAAGGGTGGAAGCTACTTTAAAATCAGTCGCGAAAACGGTGACAAGAAACGTTGAACTTATCGAAGCGCCGCATTCATCAGTGTTTGGCTTTATTGAAAGATTTAAAAATGAGTTTTTTGAATCGAACAGGATTGAAATTCAACTCTTTTCGGAGGAAGAAAAATGAAATACAAATAAAATGGATATTAAAATGAAATTTCTTTGCTGTTCCATCATCGCAGCTCTCGAAAAACCAGTTTTGTTTCATTTCTTTCTTTTGTGTACGGTAGATACATACGGAGTTTAAATGCAGAGCTCCACAATATATACAATTTCTCTTCGACAAGCGAGAACGAGTAACGAACGACAGCAGATGAAGTCGACGGTCAGTTTTGCAGATCACACAAGCGCAAGTCGGCTCGATAGGCGCACAAGTAAGTCTTCCGGAAATGTGATATTCGAGAAGGATCCAATAAAGATCAGTTACGCAAGGTCGCTGATATGCTGGCTAATCCGACGAGACTGAAACTCGATAAAATAATTAATTAATTTTTATATCGATTGCTGGCTTTATGTTTCTTGAACATTATTTGATGGGAATTCGATGTTAAACCATGCAGTCCAGTCACTTAATTTGATTATTGGAATTTGATTAGCTTGAAATTTTGTTTATTTGCATGGCTGCAGGCCAAAAATGGAACAGAATAAAATTCATCGAATTAAAAATTTGAAACGTTCCATAAATTGTCCGAAATTGCCAGCGTTGATTTAAATGGTCAGTTTGGATGCTCCAAATGACAAGACATAATATTTTCAGATTCTTTAAATTGTGTCAAAACATTTTGCCTGCTTTGATGTTGAAATTTCATTATAATAAATTCTTTATAATTACCAGTGGAACATTGTAATACGAAAATTTAAAAACGAGAAGACGAACAAAGCTCAAAACAGCGGCAGAAGTCGCTGATTAGGAAATTTCTCTCTCATTCAGTTTTCAG